>JAPTHN010000001.1:101971858-102209808 GCA_026936325.1 Platynereis dumerilii
TAATAAACTTAAGTTAGTCACCAAAGTCATAGTCATGTTTTCTTGATTTTTGATGAGTTACATTTTGAACATGCAAATCAAAAGAAACACAAATCGAGTTGAGACATCAGAATTTCAGCTTTTCTTTGCTTTTGCAAAAAAAAACATATTATATAACAGCTATTGCACATCACCTCGTGCAATATTAGTCACCTTGGTGCCATAAAAACTGATATTGCACTCGGTGCTGTGTGATAACTGTATAGTGTAAAGCCATCAATCTATCTATCAATCTATCAATCTATCAATCTATCAATCTATCTATCTATCTGTCTATCTGTCTATCTGTCTATCTGTCTGTCTGTCTGTCTAGCTGTCTAGCTGTCTGTCTGTCTGTCTGTCTGTCTGTCTGTCTGTCTGTCTATCTATCTATCTATCTATCTATCTATCTATCTATCTATCTATCTATCTATCTATCTATCTATCTAAAGCTACAACTTTATGATATGAAAAAAAAAATGGCGAAGGACAAGCCTCCTTTTTGCTGCACAACATTCCTATGACCTGGGATGACCTCATCTGCATTTTGTCAAAAGTATATAAAGTAGGTTTCTTTGATAACAGCGATTGCCTATCCACAGTCTTCAATACCTCTCAGTGTGACTGTTGTGAGGCTTATTATAAGAGTGATCATTGTGACTATATATACTTGATGATGGACTTGAGATTTTTTTTCGTAAACTTTATAGCTGACTTTAGACCTTTTAACACAACAAAACCAATGAAAAATGAGCAAAAATGCTGTTTTCCGGCCACTTAATGGATTATTCTATTGAAGAAAATAAATCAACCAGTACAAAAAGTTTATATCAATCTAGCCTGGAAATAGGCGCATCTTTTGCCGCCAAAACCATTTTCCTATCTGCCTCCGTTGCTGCTCAGTGAATATTTTCCTAAAATTGAAAAACAACTTTTTTGTCAGCTTGTGGCTGCAGCAGCACTGAAACATGGTGCTTCCTCTCAGGTCCGTCCTATCTCTTACATTGTTAAAATGTTGGTTTTTTTTTGGTTTTTTTTTTTTTTTTTCAATAACATGAGTGCAATATTGTAGAATATGGCATGGCTGTCGGCCAATGAGGAGCGAGTATTTCCGCAAGCCATATGATATACCAATGTACAATGGCAGATCTATATATTATTACTTTCATCTTTTACTGCTTCTTTTCAGATTGATAGATAGACATTGCAATCGAGAATAGCAATCGAAAATAGCAATCGAAACAATTGCAATTGATAATAGCAATTTAGTATAGCAATCGAAAATAGTAATCAAGAATACATACAAGAATGGCAATCAATTTCATTGTGTCTCCCTGAGACGTGACAGTCACCCTACAATCACTACAGTCACACAGAAAGGTCACTATGATCACTCTGTTGTTGGACTTAGTCATTTTTAGACAATTTACTACAGCGTGAGGTACGTTACACGAACTATCCCGGTCGTTACACCACTTTGAAGCCTCACTACTCAGTGAGTAATGACAGTAGCACTGTAATTTAGGTTTTATACGAAAGATTGGACCTTGAACTACAAAAATAAAATATATTTGCATGACTGAATGTGGTTTTAGTTGTGACTAAATGCTCTTATGTCACTTTTTCAATAGTCACACCAAGGTGTGACAGTCAGCTTTCGGATCTTTGCCCCCTCAAAAACAATAGTGGAATATTTTTCAAAAATCACCTGATATTTTTTTATTGTACCTGAAGGCATAAGAGATGGTGGGAAATATTTATTCTTGTTGTGGGATGTTCTGGACAAAAATGCCAGCCTACCCAAATAGGGTCTAAAAACCGGGGACCTTTTAAAACTCCATTTTTGGTGTTTTTTTAGCCTCTTACAGTGGAAACTGTGATTAACAGTGTCATTATATTTTTTTCTGATAGCCCTATGACAGTTCTATCAGAAAAAACAATACCCATGGAAATTGGATGCTTCACTTTTATGCAGTGACCATTTTAGTTTTGGCCCCACTTTTCAAATAAATGCCTAAATGTATGTGTTAGTTGGTTGGTTGCATTGCTCAATCTTAGTATCTAAAATAAAATGTATTAGGGGGATTTCACAACATGGTGTAATGTGACGTCATTGCTTTGTAATCAAATTTGCATCACTTTGTAGTTGCTGATGCAGTTCTTCCCAGATCCCTTATCAAATGTGTAACAACAACACACCATGAGCTATCAGATGGGGAATCCCAGATGCTCGATTCCTGATGGTTTCAACTGAGTGCTCTTCTAGTGTCACATGCATTGCCACCTAGTTATAGTGGTAGCATGAGGAGTTTGTTTCCTTATTGTGGCTGGTATTCCCCAGCATTTCCCTAGCATTTGTGGAGACCAAGCTTTCGTGTTGCTCTTGGTTCAATAATATGCTCAGCCTGAAGAGAAGGTTCAGAGAAAGTCAATGGCAAAGAGTTATTTGTACCCACTCCCTAAGTGGATTTGAGTTGGTGAGTTGCCTGAGCACCAGTTAATAGCAGCTGGGAATGGTGAGCAGTGCTGAGGATGGTGAGCAGTGTTCAGGATGCTCAGTTAGTCACCACTTTCTGATGATGAGGACGGTGAGTGCTGAGGGTAGCAAGAAACCTTCAGGGAACCTTTGGATTGATGTCTCTCCAGAGCACTTGCAATATCAATGGCTATTGCTGAGGTGTGTGCTTCTAAAAGCATTTGTACACACATACACTGGCTCACAGTTTGTAGCACTGCATACAAGTACTATATACAATGTATATCTACAGCACATAGAACATGGAAGGTTTCTCAATGACAAAGTCGTTACAAACGACAGTATTATTAAAGGTTATGATAATCTTCAATAGGTTGCCCCTTGTATCAGTGCGTGTGCTCATTGTGCTGTGCTGGGTAAATGTGTAACATTTTGAGGATTGCTGTTCCCTTTCTCATCTCATCAATCTATACCATATCTATCTATCAAGTTATTCTCAAAGAGAGAGGAAAAGAAACATTCCTTCTGAGATGTAATCCACAGAAACAGACAAATCCAGGCATCGCAAAACAATGTTGAAACCAACATACATGTTGAAAACCAACACAGAACCACTTCAAGTTGAAAGAATTCGACATCCTAGCTTTGATCCTACCATCGTTGGGTGCACTGGAGCCTACACTTGTTGGTTCGTTTCCAACCACCTGTTTCAGGCCCTGATTGATGGCCAATGTGTGGAACCCATGTTATTGCGTGAGCTGCTTCAGTTTAATCGCTGCAATGGAATCTTTGATCCTGGCAGACTGTCTCTCTGCACTCGATGGCACTTCCACACCCGGAACACAGAGAACTGTGACGCGGAAGCAAGTGCACACATCCCAAAACGTCATCATTAATTATTCATGCCACAGACTCAGAAGGAGACATAAAGCAATCGCATGAAAACAAAATGAAAGGAAAATCTCTTCATATGAAGAACAGGTTGATCGACCGGAAAAGAGCCATTGATATATAATCAACACTCCAATGGCTTTATGATTTCTGCAGACTGCTGTTTGTCTGGTGTCTCTTTGGGTTTCACGTTGATTTGCTTTTTTAAGGTTGTTGTTTTACTAACATACAGAAAGAAACGTTGTTATATTAGGCTTTATGTTACAGATTATTTCATATTTGTAGACATAAGGACTGAATGTGAATTTTTTTTCTGGCACATGTATTCTATAGGGAAAAATGACATCAGAAAACTTATGACATCACTTTTCCCCATAGGATACCATGTCCCAGAAAAAAATTCACATTTCGTCCTTTGGTCTACAAATATGAAATCATCTGTAAGGCAAATGCATGTGAAGTAACTTTATATATAGACTATATAATTAAGTCTCCAATGACTCTCTATGAGGATATGGTATACAGCCTGGAGTCTTGGACATTAGGGAAGATTCTGTGCCGATGTTGAAATGATGGGTTTTTGATTGCTCAGTGGACTTTGGCCTCACGTAGACCCATTCATTGCCATTGCCTCACAGATTGATTAGCTGGAGCAGCAGAGGCAGGAGCAGCAAAAAAGGACAGCAGCTGCAGCAGTTGAACTGTGATCAAAGTAACAAGCTCCACAGGCTCCTTCCTATATCCATCACCTGAGTCTCCATAAAACATGTTATTTGACAACGATTTGCCCCCTGTGATGGCATAATGGGGTGAGGGGTTAAAGCAATTCTTGAGCACACTCTAAAAAATGTCGGGACAAAATTGGTTTTTTAGATTCAAAATGGTTTTTTGAAAAACCAAATTTCAATGCAAAACCAAAATGGATTTTTAAAAAAATCCATTTTGGTTTTTTGCATTGAAATTTGGTTTTAAAAAATCCATTTTGGTTTTTTGCATTGAAATTTGGTTTTTCAAAAAACCATTTTGAATCTAAAAAACCAATTTTGTCTGAAATTTTTTAGAGTGCAGTCAATGAGCAGCCAATGAGCAAAAGCAGAAGGAGAATTACAGACAATTACCCCCATTGGCTATCAGGCGTTATGAATGCCATTGAATGGAAGGAGTGATTGGAGGGGGAGGTGGTGCTATAATGATCCTGATTGATGCTTTGGTTTGTTGGTGTTTCCACATCCCACCAGCTGCTTGATCCCCTCTTGATCACACACTAGCAGCGGAGAGTTAATCCCACCTAGCAGGATGCTTATTGATATTGATCTCTCCGATATTGATTGCAACTCAAATGATCGATCTCCCCTCCTCGGCACTCCTCCGTTTGTTCATTTCTCCACCGACAAGAACAACTTCTGGTTGTTTTCCTCAGCAACAGACAGCTCCTATCCTCCTCCTCAATAGCCTGTTATGATGTTATGATAATTGTTATCCCAATCAACAAACAATGCTACAGTCATAAAATGGGAAGTCAGCGTAAAAATACCCAACGCAGTCAATAGCAACTTATGGAACTGATGGCTATATTACATTCAACTCGGTCCATTTGGCTTAATCTGATATGTCTGCTGCTGCTAACTCCTGTTTGTGATCTATTCAACATTGAAGCACACTGCCTCCAGGGTGGATTTAATCCAATATTGGAATCTGTTGCAAGTTTTACTCTTCACTATATTTTTGCTTCTAACCGACCATAAATATTAGGACTGGCAATTATGGCCCAACCGAGTGCCGCACGATGTTATGTGTCCTCGGTGCAAAGCGAAAGGTCGCATAAAACGATTTTGTCTCATAGGTTGCCTTGTTTGACACCGCAACGCAGCAGCCCCAGATCACTAGAGTAAACAGCAGTCTGAAACGGAGTCTTACAGAGTCAGCCTGTGGAATCGGAGCCATATTCAGTGCTGAGGGAATAAAGGAGAATAAAAAAAGGACTTACGAATAAAAAGGAAAAAAGGGCTGACTTCACACAACTGGTCATATTTGACGAATCTGCCCAAAATAGAACAGTCAGCTTAAAATAGCTGAAGAGATTGATTTTAGGAAAAAGAGTGCAGTGTGGATTTTAATATTGATATTGTTTGAGAAAGTGAATTTCACACACCATGAACACCTCATGCATCGAAAGAGAGCACCATATGTTGCAAGGGATAGTTTTCCCTTTTTTCATTTTTTAAAAGCTTTTTTTATGCAGTTAGCAACGGTATTCTTGCACACGTCAGCCAATAGGCTTTGCTGGTCACCATGCAGACAGACTACACTATGTATAATTGACAAATGTGTCTAGTTTTATTTCAATTTTACAACATGCACTTGGTCTGCATTTCCATATTAATTTTCTCCTGGTTTATTGATTTGCAAGCAATTTTAAAGAATGTGCTGGAAAAATGGAAAAAGCAGTTCTGTTTTTTTTGGTTTTTTCGCCGTTTTAGACTTTTAAGCGAAGATCCAGCTATAATAGCATTCCTTTTTTTCTGCCCTATTTTCTTTTTCGATCTCAGCTGTTTTGTGGGCAGCAAAAATGGCCAGGCAGATAAGGTTATCCCCTATAGAGCCCGAGGGGCTGTATCATATTCTCCAGACGTCAATGCTGGAAACAGCCATGGTCTGGAGAAATTCCCTGACCGGTTTTATAGCTCCAATCACAATGGTTTGATATTTTGGGCCGTAATAACAGTTATAACACAGCCTATAACTGTGCATATCCTTGGTATACATAATGAAACACCATGATGGCCAGGGACCCAAGATACTTCAGGAGTCCAGACTCATGTTTGACTAACATTGTGCAGTACAGCAGGTCTGTCATATGAAGCAAGCTGGTGTGTCAGCTAGTTTGTGCAGCAATGTGTCATTTATCGATGATGGATTGGATGGAGGGGGCAGCTGGTTGTGTTGATCTGTGCAAATTGCCACAATTTCGTTTTCATAGAAGTGTCCGCTGTGGTCTTGCAGCCTCCTGCTGTGTCAAAAGACATGGCCCGGTCTGTCCTTGAAGTGTGTCCAGTGGATGTCCTGTGGGAAGTGACCAATATACTGGCCAAAGCAATGCCAAGATGGCCTTTATGATCTTTATAAGATGGCAGTTGCAATTTTGAGACGTTGACCGATGTTGCCATCTTGCAGAGCTCTGTGATAAGCATGAGATGATGACCAACATAGGCTTACATAGCCTTCTTGCAAAATCACCAATCCATAGTTTACATCCACTGGTATCACAAGATGGTAACCAATCTTGTGATAAACACTTATGTCATAAAATATACAATCAAGCATGTACTACACATGGGATGATATATAAAGTTGGCAAACAGGATGATGGTAATTGCAGTGAAATATATTGTCCTCAAAATTTGACTGTAACCACTCGTCCTTCCTGTCTGCAGGTATCAGTGCAGATAACTGCAAATTGCACCAATGCTTCCAATAAAGCTTCTGACACTGGGAGCTAACAGCCTCCTTACTATTGATATTCTTGCATTGCCTCTTAGTCGTGTATAGGTTTTGCATATCTTATCTTGCATATCTAACCCTTTCCTGTACAGTGTAACAGCCAGGACAGAGTGTGTGTAGCAATGTAGCCATGGTCATGCATTTCTCATACATCAGCTTAGATCTGATGGAGGGAGATAGGGAGGAATGCCAGCACTGTACATGCATGGGTAGAATATACAATTGGCACCTACTCAATAGTATTCATGCAGCAATCATTGCTTCTTATTCTCTACATTGAGGCTAAGAGTCTCATACATTTTGTATATGATGAGATTGTAATGCTGTGAGAATATACTACAAGGCACCCCAGTTTCTACGATGGGGTCTCTCGTATCAGCAGAACCAGTTTAATAGTGTCTGGTTACAATATTTATATCATATCAATAGTGGACTAAATTTATATGCAGCGATTCTGTATAGGCATATGCTTTAATTTCAAGCATACAACAGCTATACTTCACATGCTGCAGTAACACTTTATTCTAATAATCCAAGATGTGTTCACTGAATCTCAGAGCTTCCCAGACCTCCAGGCTGGAACATTTGGTTTGACTTTGGAAATGTCATGACCCATGCAGCCCACAGTGGTCAGGGAATGATAGATGGACTGCTACTGAGCCCCTGGGCACCCAGACCCCCTTGAGTTCTGTGTGGAATTAGACCAGTGGGTGGCCAACTTCCATGTTATTGATAATAAGGGTCGCTTAGCCCCACATATTAGGGGTAGATCTGGGATTGAGAGGGGTATTTATGGTCTACTATAACGCAATAGTGGGGTCAAAACTCCTTGAGGACCCTGAGCATTTGCGTCATCCACATAAATATTACTCTCAGATACAACCGATATGATTGCTCACTACTGTGCTATATGATATCCATAGGGATCAATATTCATCTCCTTGCCAAAATCAGAAAACTCCATGTCTGTATATTGGCTGTCTCATGCTTCAGATGACGACAATCTACGATGTAAAAAAAATCAATCAGTTGCAATGAATCCTAAATGATACTGGGGTTTTTAATAAGAGAGAGACATCATAATAATGTCTCATTCACAATTCCCTACAACCCCAACTGGATGGTCCTCCTGTAGTGGATGGCAGACCAGTGTCCAGGAGTCCAGGACACCCAAGTGATTGATCTCCGAATCCAGGGTAATGCTGGGTGACCACATGAGTCATTTTGCATTTCCATGGCCTCGATGGAAGTTGTGGGGATTGCTGGCTTGCTCCATGGATGGCTCAGTGAGTTGCTATGGAAAGCTAAAGGGGTAGGGCACCACTCAGCCACTAGACAGGGCCACCAGAGCAGTCAATGGTTGGGAGGTCTTTGGTGGCCCTCACTGTTATGCCTGGCTGGTTGGCATCTGAAATTGACCATCTGGAGATTGGTCAGCAGTTTTGCTACTCTAGTGCTGATGCAGCTGGATGTCCATGATAGTGGTGATGTTGGTGATGATTCCCATGGTCATCCCCCACCACTCAGTGTCCACTCAGTCAGATTGCAGCATCAGCACCACTGCTCAACCCATCATGGTGCTTCCCATCTCAGCAGAAAGACCCCACTAGAAAGGTCACCACAGAAGGGTCAGCGGAAGGGCTGGGCAGCACCACCCCAAAGCCACGGTTCAACACCCCCTAGTCACATTACCGTCTTGATTTTCTGTCAGTGGCTAGCCAATGGCAGCCAATGGCAGCCCATGTCAGCCAATAGTAGCCATGCCCCTTCGGTTTGCCAGATTGATCTAATCTGTCACAGGTCCCTATGATCTTCACTGATCAACAATCCGATCCTCACTTCTGACAGTCTGATCGATTCCGGAATATGCAACAACTCAGCCTGTCACCTCAAACCAAGGGGCTGCACTCTAAAAAATTTCAGACAAAATTGGTTTTTTAGATTCAAAATGGTTTTTTGAAAAACCAAATTTCAATGCAAAAAACCAAAATGGATTCAAAAAACCATTTTGAATCTAAAAAACCAATTTTGTCCCGACATTTTTTAGAGTGTGCTCATCGATTCAATATTCAATCACTTACCTATGTGTGTCTGGCCGGAGTTTAATAATTGAAAGTCAGATTTTATGCAATATGCAGTAAGGATGCTGACTGCGCTTAATTCCTCTCATCATTTTCGATGGCAGATATATCGCTACATATTGCTATCATGGCAAATTTCATTTCCGAATATAAGTCGCAGTTAGCCATTAGATTGATTGAGCTCTTTTCCCTGGTGTCTCATTGATCATCAGTCTGTGGTCACCGCATCAAAAAGGCTTTAATTACAGGCCTTGATCTCCAGATTTTCCTCTGCAGTCTCTCATTGAGCAAGTCACAGACAAAAGGAGGCGTGTCATTCACTCAAGGATCACTCTAAAAAAATCCATGTTGGTTTTTTGCATTGAAATTTGGTTTTTCAAAAAACCATTTTGAATCTAAAAAACCAATTTTGTCTGAAATTTTTTAGAGTGTGCTCTGACACCTGTCCAAAACATCTTTCTCCATCATAGAGTCTGATAATTCCATAGATATCTACTCTGTGAATTGTTATATTAAAGCAGTCGTCAAGCAGTCTTTCGACGAGTGCAGTCTCTTCTCGGAGTGCGATTTCTACTGAGATTATTACTCAGAACAGAAGGTAGGCGGTTGTAAACATTGTGCCTCCAGTTGGTCTTAGAACAAGAGGTTGTACAACGCAGAGACCACAGTATGAAGCTCCTCTCCACAAAGATGCAAAATCACTTCATTGGTCGTAGTATAGATGTGGTTGATTTTGTCACAATCATCATGCTGTGACAAATAAGTCTCAGGACTAGTCACTGATATGATGCTTGTGCACCATTGCCTTCAGTATAAGAGAAGCACGAAGCTTAGAATATGCTTTATTTGGAGCCCATCAGGCATTGGAGCTGGGAGGGATATTTCTGAAAGCATTTGGTGCTGTCTTGCCATCACATGTAATAAGAAATTTGTGACGTGTCTGGGCAAAAAGCAAGGGTAGAAGAAAGGAGGTGGAGGTTGTAATGATCACTGCAAACAATGGAGACAATAGCTGCAGAAGGGGACTGTGGTGTCCATTGTTCTCCCACAATGCTCTGAGCATTGCTATCACAATGGAGATGGTAGCAGTATCGTGAGCATCCCGGGGGACTGTCTTGGGGACTGTCTTGCAGCTTGATGCAGCTTGAGAAGGAGGTCAATGAGCTAGATGAGAAAGAAGCAGAGGAAATGAATCTGTCAATTGCATTAGATCAAGACTGACACCCACCGAAGGTCAGCTTGCTCCCTAGACCCTTGCTGCTCCCACCAGTCTCCCAGGAACAGGTGGGTATTGAGCTGTGTCTCTCTCAATTTGTGTCCCTTGCATTCCCTTCAGGATGTGGTGTATTATGCGGAAGAATGATTCAAGGAATCAGGCACATGTGAACACACTTTAGTGACTTTACCATATGGGATGTGGGTATGCCTCTATTAATCTGTAGGATTCATTGATATGTAGAAATATGTCATCCTGAATGTGTAGTGTTAAGATGATAAAATACATGTTTTGCACAATGCAGGCTCCTGCATGGGTCTCTTCGATATACTACAGTGAGAGGAAATAGAAAAACAAAACAACAAAAAAGAAATGCTGCTGATGTTGTGCAATATGCAAATGTGGAGATAAGATCTAATCGAAAATCTTCGTTAAAAAATACTTGCATCCTATACTGTATAAGCCTATAGACACCTTGCAAAACCAGGGAACAGATCAAGGCCTCAAACCTATGGTTGGGGAAAATGGTATGTTGTTTGTGACAAACAATGTTTAAAAAACACAAAATGACTACTAGATATCTTGATTAACAGCCAGAATGGTTTCTCTCTGTGTCTTTGAAGCCCACATCAGCAATAGGCCCTACACTACCTAACTAACAGAACCATACAAATATACATGGTGGCAGAATACCAACAATCTCATTCATATATAGCTAGCATACAGCCTTTGTAGCATTTCCAGTGCTTACATTTTGGTAAAGCAACATACTTCCAAGTTAGGCTATAGCTCCCTGGCACAGGCTGGTAGATGGAGTCTTGCTCCAGTTCTGCAGCTTCACTACCCTGGAGGCTGAGTCCCAAGGCCACCAATGGAAAGCTGAATTAGTTTAGTTAGAGGGCCGAGTAGCATCAAGTACTGCTGAGGGAAATTCAATTCGCCAATCGTGCTATGGATGGTGCATGCTGATTTGCTAAAGAGCATTTCTAAAATATATTGCTCTCCATTTCCTGCTGATATTACGACCAGACTGTATTCACAGTTCTGCACCTACATGTAGTATGAGCATATGCAGCTTCCTCAGAATACCAGAACAGTTGCATGAGTATCAGGCATGTAGTCAGGAATGTCCTATGGAGGTTACTATCCCAACAGCTATCATTATGCAACCCGATTGTATACAACACATACTTCTGGCTGCTGCCAAAATATTATGAAAATTGAACAAGTATGTACACATGTATTCAACACGTTGCCTATTTTCGTCTGCTTGGCTCTTAACTCTTGTCGAGCTTTAACTCAACCAATTTGTACTTCCGGGGATGGAATTTAAAGACCCATGTTTTGTCATCACTGCGAAGAAGGACAGAGACATGGAGAGAGATGCCTAGCATGACAAGAAAACAGTTCTCTCAACAGGGAGAACATTTTTCCCCCCTTATAGCTTACCATACATTCTATCCGCCCGCATTCGCGTCACCACTATTACTACCACAGCCTAGCATGCGATGTAATATTAGAGTTGAGATTTACTCCGACTGCAAGCATGAGCTCATGGCTATCTGTATGGCAACCGGGTCCATTGATAACACTTGGTGGATCCTGTCCCCGAAAGCTCCTATGTGAAGACATTAGCGGACAAATTTGCACAGAATCTGGACAAATATAAGGTTGGCATACTCTGGCAAAATAGTCCCATTCCATTAGGAGACAGGGTGCTATTAAGGTCTCCCTGTGCATATGATATATAGCTAATGTTAACAGGACTCCTCTACTGCAATAGACTGGTATCAGGCAAGGTGCAGTTGATGTAAGAGCCATTGTAGGACTCTTGTGTCATTTTTTTCAGCTGTGTGGAGCCAAAGGGTAATTTTTGAAGGATATCATTATTAGTTTCCTTTTCATAACCAAAGCAGTTCCCAGAAGTTAGACATTACTTGGGTTGCACAAGAGTTTGGTATGTATTGAGGGAAATATAAGGTGCAGATGAGGAAAAAGAGGCAGACAATGAAGATTGGCAATAGCTGTTACTCAAGTGCATCACCTTGTGTGATTCCCATCCTTTTCAGATATGACTAAGGTTGCACTTAAAGTTAAATAGCTTGGTACCCAGATTTTGAGGGTAATATAAGGTTTATATGAGGAGAAAAAGCACAAAAAGTGAATGCACATATGACAACCAAAATGTATATCTAGTGGCAATAGCTGTGACTCCACTGTATCTCCTTGCGTGACTCCCAACCTTTTCTGGATGTGTCCAAAATAAATCGTACACCAGCTGTATATATCGCATCATGCATAAATGTATCTAAGTATATAGATCTGCAAACACAATATGTTGGTGAAGTCAGACCATGTTTAGCGAGTAGGGGAGGGTCAATTCACTTGGCCCAGCACATGACCTGCACTGAGTGGGTATGAATGATACACTTTCCTTGGTATCCATTACATAGAAGGCAGTAGAATATCAGGAGTGAGGGGCCTTTCAGTCTGCATTCGGAGCCATTCTCTATTGACCAGTACAGGAGCGGCGATGCTGGTGCTCATGCAGGTTGCTGGTGCAGGTTGCTGAGGCTGAAGGCTGCTGATGGATGGTGTAGTATAGTGTCTCAGGCTCTCAGCCCATGCTGCTGTCTTCAGCTACCAACTAAAGCCAAGTCAAGCAAAGCAACACAAACCACCAAAGCAAACCAGCAAGCCAACTAAAGCAAAACAGCAAGCCAACTAAAGCAAAACAGCAAACCAACTAAAGCAAGCCATCAAACCAACTACAGCAAAGCAGCAAGGCAAGTAAAGCACAGCAATAGGCAATAGAAAGCAACAAACAGTAGCAAAGACATAAAAGCAAAGGTTGCTGGCAGTGGTTGCTGCTGCAGCTGCCCTGTTGTTGTAGCATCTTCCCCTCTTGTCTATTCTTTGTGGCATCCAAGCATTGATTTGCAAATTCACTGCTTTCTGTCCCGGATTCAGGTCTTGTTCTAGCTTAATCACATCCCCATCCCTTGCCTCCCCGTCTCTTTCTGGTCCAGCTGCTGCTTGGAAAAGTCAAAAATCATGATAGGAATCTCAACAACCTTGCCTCACCATGTCCTCCTTCAATCACAGCCCATATCTCCTCGTGTCATGTTTATAGCATCAGAAATTGGTCAGGACCAAAATAGATGTCCCCCAGCAATATGACAACTTTATGACATTTTTCGTTTGTACACATTTTGTTTGATTTTCACTTACTTTCATTTAACAATACACTAAACTTACACACATAACACATTTCATTTTACTTTTTGTATATACATGTATATTTTACTGCCTTAAAATTTTAAGCTAAATCGTTGTAATTCCATGCACCTTTTGTATTATAGAATTTCTGTAATTTTTCATATTGTAAAATAGCAACTACTTAGAACCATATTTAACATATTTTTCTGTATTAATAATGCAATCCTTTTCAGCTTTTTCACTGAGCAGTAGTTAGCCATATAGCTAGACCAAACACAAACTCCTTGGAAGCAATAAGCATGTTCCTGCCCCACGTGGTCCATTGTTCTCCTTGTCTGTCTGTGCATACCTGTTGTCTGTCTCTGTCTGTCTCTGTCTGTCCTATTTCTCCATCTTTATCTCCTTCCATTATGAGCATGTAGCTGTCATGATTTTATCATTTTTATTCAGCAATTTTTGCATGTGAATTTTTGAAATTGCTATTTTTAGTTAGTCGTAGTTTTTTCTTCGATCGATTTTAAGCTTTTTTTCCGATTTGTTGAAAATCTGATAACTGTACGTTAACAAGATTTTTCGTTTCAAGAACTTTCAGCAGAGCTGCTCTCTAATTTGCCATTATAAAAAAAAGCTGCTTGCAAGCCGGCTGACTGGTGGCCCTGTCGGAGAAGCCATGTTCAGAGGCTGCTGGCCTCCAATCTGCGGTGGCCTCTGGTCTTCCATGGCCCCTAGTCTGCTGGCGATGCTGTGAAAATTACCTGTGGTGTCAAGCTGTTGTGGTGATAACAAGTTATCATGAAGTCCTGTGCCTGGAGTTCACGATGATGTGAAAGCTAAGGAGCAACAACAGCTATCACTATGCAACCCGAGTGTATACAACACATACTTCCGGCTGCTACCAAAATAATGTGAACATGTCGCCTATTTATGTCTGCTCGGCTCTTAACTCTATGCTGCTGCTCTTTCAAATTAATACACTCACTAACTCCTTCTTCTCTTAACTCTCTTAACTGTGTGGCTACCCATTTGCAACAAAGCGTGCTGTGAATCACCCATAGCTTCCTGGAGTGTGGGTTGGGCCTCTTGGCCATCTAGCAACCATGGCCCATACTACCACTAACCTGGATTCGAAACCAAACACTGCTTGCTTCCTGTTCGCTCTTGTCTGCCTGGACATGCCTCTACAGTCCTTGAAGATCTAACTCACTCTCCCTCATAATTTACCTATCCCTTCATTCCAATGTATTTGTAACAATGATTGAATCCTTGCTGTAAACTTTATTATTAACATGCTTTTGTCTCCATCTAACTCAAAATCTAACATTCCTCCAGACTTCCAAGCTCAAAACTCGTGTCCTTAAACTTAAGCACAACCTCCTTTGCATGTAACGGCCTTAAGATTTACTTATCTCGTATATCCTCCTTAAACTCCTTAACTAAACATGTCCGCATTCAGGTGTCCGGAGTTTAAAAGTGTCCTTCTCGGCTCGAGGCATCAGTCCAAGATCACGGCCAGAGCGAACGACGACGCAAGGAGAAATGACGTCATCAAATATTGTGTGCATATATATTCACATATATCAATCAAATTTGACGTATATGACATGGAGATGATATACATTTCAGGTGTTGGCAGTTATTTCCATCCTTTTCATCATTTTGTCTACCATTGCCCTGACACTAAACACAATCCCTGGCATCCAGGATAAGGATGAGTTTGATAACCCAACGGACAATCACCACCTAGCCCTGGTCGAAGCAGTCTGCATAGGCTGGTTCACCTTAGAGTATCTATTGCGATTTTGGGCATCGCCAAATAAGTGGAAGTTCTTCAAAGGAGCTTTAAATTTAATAGACTTGCTGGCAATCTTGCCCTATTTTATATCACTCGGCCTAGCCGAGTCAAACAGGAGCGCTGAACAATTCCATAACGTTCGGCGAGTTGTACAGATCTTCAGAATTATGCGAATCCTAAGGATTTTGAAGCTAGCTCGTCATTCGACGGGTTTGCAGTCGCTGGGGTACACACTGCAGCGTTCATACAAGGAGCTGGGCCTTTTGATGATGTTCCTGGCCATTGGCGTGCTACTGTTTTCCAGCTTGGCCTACTTCGCCGAGAAGGACGAGCCGGACACAAAGTACGTCAGCATTCCAGAGACGTTCTGGTGGGCCGCCATTACCATGACAACGGTCGGGTATGGCGACATCTACCCCACCACCATCCTGGGAAAGGTCGTCGGCAGTGTGTGTTGTATATGCGGAGTGCTCGTTATTGCTTTACCCATTCCCATCATCGTGAACAACTTTGCCGAGTTCTACAAGGACCAGATGCGGCGAGAAAAGGCCATGAAGAGGAAGGAAGCCCTGGAGAGGGCCAAGCGCACGGGCAGCATCGTGTCCTTCCAGGGAGGGGACATCGTGGACACCTTCTCTCGGAGCATGCAGCTCTTGACAAACGCTGGCCACAACCCGGACGACCCCGGCAAAGGGGCCGAGAACATCAGCGGGGGTTCCCAAGGGGGTTCCAACCCCATCAAAGTCAACGACAGCCTCAGACTGACCCTCCCTGGCAACCATGATCCAGAGGCTCAGCCGGATACCAATTCTATGCAACGTAAGGCTGCCTCCCAGCCTACTCTCACATCCCAGGTACGTGACTTTTCTTGCACCCTACTCTTTTCTTTTGACGGTAAAATTCAAATCACATCACATTCGACTCAGTCGCAAGCACCTTCATATACACATGTACACTTTAATATTCAAATTTAAATTCTACCGACTGCCATTCGAAGCATGCTCGATAGTAATATGTTTTTGTTTGTTTCTAGATTCTGTAAATATGATAAAATTGCAATCACCAGTTGAGAAAACTCACTGACCACAGAACATGACTGAAAGATTCTCACATCTTGTCCACAAACAGTGTGGTGTCAGATCGATTATTCCAATACCCCTTGCCAATACATGCATTATCACTTTTTATCATCACCTTTCAGGATATCAGTCACTAAGCTAAATTTCGTTCTATGCTAGACATGCATTTGCCAGAAGACTGTGCTGCTTCTTTCAATTGAATGCAAGATTAGCAGCCAAGTGAAACCAGATCTTGAAGTCAGGAGAAGTCCTTGGGCTTTTATCGATCAGGGAAGAACTGGCTGTCATTCCAGGACACTTGAACACAATTGGCATTGTACATCAAACGTGACTATCTTGCCCTGTGGCAGTTCGATAGAATCTTGCTCTGGAAAAATAGGGTGTAGAGACTCAAATTCTAACCACATTATGAACAAAATGAAGAAAATATTTTGAGAGAATATGAACAATGGTTGTCTGGTAGCTTAGTTGGTCTGCAAGGATTGGCCATTGATAATTAAGAATCAATAATAATCATATTACATCCCTACAAGATGAAACTGTTTGAAATTTGGTTATGTTGTCCACTAGGGCACTGGCCAGTCTATATCTTGGTCTGGTAATGTCAGCAAGGGATTTACTGTTTTTACACCACTACATTTCCAGTTTGTCTCATGTGGAATTCTTTCAGTCAAGTTCTGTGAGAAACTCCAAAAACTTAACATGACAACAAGATCATTATACATTTAAAATATAACATTCAAAATTCAGTTACATGTGTATATATAGCATATACAGACTGTGCACCACAAGAATACCTAGTAGCCTACAAGACAATGTGCAATGCAAACTCAATGCAAAAACAGTAGGGGAGTGACTAACATGTAGGGCATGACAGCTGAAGTGGAAGATAACGTGTAGCATTAGAGTCCTCTTATACACATTAAGGTAGATGTGGTGTGTATATTGGGACCGTTGTCTACCATGGCCTCCATTTCAGCACCTTGCCCCTTGAAACAACAAATAACAGCATGTTTACACCTCCTCTGCCCCTTGCATCAACGACAAATCAAAACAAACCTCTTTTTTCACCAGGTTGCCTTAATAACTTGCACGTATTAAGAATGTAACAACGACACCCCTGATATCAGTGATGGAAATGCAGGGGGGGGGGAGCTTGAAGGAGCTGAGCTCCCTTGATCAGAAAACAAGGGGAGCTGTTCCCTGCTACAGCTCCTCCAATGATCAATGGTGGAAATACAATTTCCTGTTCACTTCTTTCGCCGTCCAGGTACTATTAGACTAAATTATACTCTAGTGGCAGGCATTTTTTCCTTAAAAAAAAAAATGCAATGGCGCAACCCTGCCGCACCAGCCAAGAGCTCCCCCGACAAAAAAATTTCCATTTCCATCACTGTCTGATAAATAGTTTTTTAGCAATGCAACCTAATTATTGTGTTGCATTTCTGTGTATAGGAGGGTGAGCCACAGGTAAGGATGGTTACATGTATGTCAACAAATGGCTTTGTCAAATAACATTATGTGATCTATTAAATATTTCCACTCGCTTGTCAGTCCATACACTTGCTTTATTGATCATATATATATACTTATATAGCCAGGCTTTATCTGTTAACTATCCTCAATTGAGGAATTTCTTCTCTCGCTCTGTTGTTTAGACCAAGTTTAAGTCCAATCATACAGCTGTATCTGCTTTTGATAATACCTAATTTGGTGGTTTTGTTGTTATATATCCAATTACTAATCACTGTTGGGGATCATGTAACATGTTTAATTTATAGTAACCATTCTGCATGCTGGGGTATTTGGTATTTTACAACTATTTTGTTTCTTAATTTGGTCAATATCCGTTTTAATCATGGCTTTAGTTGGTAATTGAATCATTATTGGCGAGTTTAACCTGTTGGTTTTTTCAGTCACGTGTAACAATTATATTTATTTCTTGCTTTATGGTTTCTATGGCAACGTACTTGCTAGTACAGAGATAGATTCCTGGCTAGAAAAGAGCAATTTTCATTCTGATGATAGATTTAGGCATAGATAGCACAAGTTGTCTTTGAAATCTCATATTTGACTATCAACAATAGATTAATTATAGATTTAACCTTCCACAAATATTATGAACTAACTGTACATATTAACTTCAAAACGAGTGGAAATACGTAATATTGGAAATGTATTACACTGCTGCACAAATGAAATGAAACGCACAAACACCTATACTATATATGATACATTTTTTCACTTATTTTATAATAGTAGAGCTCTAGTCTTAAGGGTGTCGTCCTATGTTGATACCTGCACGTCTGCATGCCAATCAACTATCAAATATTAGAATTAATATTTATCCTCTAGTTAAGAATTTATTAAGTATCTTCCATTGAACAACATGTAGTGATAGATTTACTGATATTTTTCACACCACAGTATGTGATTATGACACATCAATAAATTGATCAAACACTATAATATAATACATTAATTTCATGATCGATTGTCTGCAAAGAAGAATGCTTCAATATTATGAGGACTTTGTCTACCACTTGATCTGTGACGTCATGGTTGGCTGTACCTTTTAAGTTTTGGTTCATATGTCCACTGTCCAATGCATATTGAATTAGATGACACATTAGAAGAGTTTTGGTGTGTTAAATTAGAATGACATAAATGTGTCTTTAAATAACTTTTATAAAGTTCTGTGTTATTAGGTTGCCTCTGATGTGTTGATAACACCACTACAAGGATATTCCAACATGGGATCTAACTTCTGATTTCAAATCTCATTTCTGAACACTATCCCAGTTAATATCCCACTACAGCTGCCCCCTGGCGGATTGTAGAGCATGCATTATGAGATGTCGTGTGTTTGTAGGATGTCAGGGGATTCCTTGGCAACCAGGCTGACCACGGTGAGAGGGACGAGGAGAGGGCTGATATGGAGATGAAGCCATTTGGGCCCCAAGGCAACAGTGCCAACAGTGATTCTTATGCAAGCTGTTATACCCCACTGCTCAGCGAGTCCCCCAGCAACTCCCAGAGAGTAAGAGAGTAAGCCTAATATTTTGATAACAACTCCTTTTTTTCTCTTTTCACTTTTGGGTTTCCACACATGGGTTGGGAAGTAGATGATTAGATTTAAATTGAAGTAGATTAGACATAATGTGGATAGATTTAGCTTTGTTTTCAACATAACAATTAATATCAATTTTGTATTTCAATTTTCATCTCAAACGGTAAATTACAAGGTTCACAATCACCTGTTGATATAGATTTAGTCTCTTAGTGTAGAATCAACACAACAGCCATTCGTTCTTGAAGTTTCGATTCATCAATCGCGGTGATTCGCTGCACTATTTGAATCTCTGGTTTTTATCCATCTTCTCTGGATTTCCCATTTAATTTGATGAAGGTTTTCATTTCTTCAAGATTTCTTTTCCATTTGTTTTGGTTTGTTGTCTTATACCATGAGTTTTGTTTAACTTTGCATTGACCTCTAAACTTGTACAACAGTTAAACGAGGTCGAATAGCTGTACCAGACCCAAAACCAGTTTGGAAAACATTGGAGAAGTATCATCTTTATCTTCTTTGTAGGGTGACTTCTAGCCCTAGGCACTATTCTCCCTTTCTTTCATTTCTGTTCTCTTGATTCAGTTCTTTTTCTTCAAGAGGTGCACTTCATCATGTCTCTGTACCTGATGCAACAAGAAACATTAAGTCCTCTTCAAGTTCTTATTATAAATGCAGTCTCCTTTTGTTAATTTGTGTTTTCTGTTTTCACACAGATATGTTATTCTAAGTATGGGAATGTTTAGCATTTTAAATCATACAAAATTTTTAAAGGATGATATCTTGACTCTTTGCAAATGATTCCAATCAGTGCAATGTCATAAATCTCTGAAACCAAATTGGTTAAGGTAGGCAAGGTACAAGGAAATTGTGTGAATGATGCCTTTTGACATTCAGAAATGTTCATAGAGATGTTTCATTACTTTGACAATTCGTCCAAATCTGGTGCAGCTACTTTGCTTTGACTATTCCTGAAATGCTTGACACCAGGCAAGAATGGTAATGTTTTCAGCATCTGTTGTGATTTCATTCAGTAGTGATGTTAGTCAGTAGTTGCTAGATTTTAGTTTTTGTCTCATCGGGGTTGGATAGGAAATTCTCATCTTTAATGGTTCCAACCAGTTTCTGATAGAGCACACACCAAGCATATAAGTGTCCTCCTCTCTCTTGCTCCAGGGATCAGCCAAGGCTGTCAGCAGGTTCAGGTTCCAGCCATTCTCGGAGTCGCCTTCACTCGAGCCCGTTTACGGGCAGAAAACTGGCTAACTACCATCTAATCGCCAACTCCCAGTCAGGTAAGAATACACACAGCGCACAATCTGGTCAGACACACTACACCCATAGCACATCTCTCATAGGGCAAGTCTATCGTCTATTGGCAGAACCGCAACTAAAAAAATTCCTCTCTTTTTAGAGGCTTTCTCAGTCTCCAATAATTGCACTGCTGCCTCATTTTAATTATGTTTAAAAGATGCAATCAATTAAACTCTACTTCTGGTACATACCTCTAAAGTTCTTTGCACAATCAATTAAACCTTAAACTTATATGTATAAAATGAATTTTTGAGGAACATCGTTCAGTACTTCTGTAAATGTCAGTAAAATTGCCAAGTATTTTAGATCTAACTGCAAATGATTTTAAAAGCAGAGCAGGATGAGGCTACCATCTATCAAAATTAATCTCAGTTTATCGATCGACATTACAGTAAACCATCAACACAGATTTATAGCAATTTACAAATTGACACAAGTGCAGTAATTCTGCTCCCATGGCAACACAAATCATCATCAAGTGACGTCATGACTGTAGCAGATGGGCTAATTGCTGTGTGATTTAATTGCCAAAGGGATGGAAGGATAAAAGTTTAATCTTTACTTTAATGACAAATCTTCTTTAATGTGACCTACATTCCATTCCATCAAGGAAAGTAGATTTTTTTTCATTTGGCTAGCAAGAATTTCTCTTTGGTCTTCAGCCTCTCATTCTTCCTACACTAGTTCTATGAGTAATATTTTCCTGATGATATTTGGTATAGACATTTTATAGTTACAACTCACTAATTACAATGATTTTTTGTTGATGAAAATGATTTTCTTGCTCTTTCTAATTCTTGGTACCACATGATCTTTTCCCAACTCTCCTTGTCATTTTCAGACCCAGTTCATCTTAAATGCTGGGTCTTTATTTCTTCATTACGTTCTTCTGGTCATTACCAATTATTTGTGTACGATTTCTGGTTTATTTTACCTCCTTCTTTTCACAAGTAAGATTAAAACATTCAGAGAATAAAAAAAAGTGTTTAGATAATAAAATCGACATGCTGGATTGTCCTGTAACCATTCCTACTTCAATATGTGACCAAAATAATATACCAGTTCATTTATTAGGTCTGATCACCTTCAAATTTGGTTCTAAGAGAGGACAGTAACAGTTTCCTTATAAAAATTACCAAAAATAGGTACCAATTTGGAAACTGACAAATCGCGTAAAATGACATTTTGGTCCAGGCCTCTACGGATCTTGCCATCCTTGATGGAATCAGACATTCACAGAGTTGGATTGTTTGGCTATCCATTTCAACTCCAGTAATCATTATATATTGTGGAGTAAAAATTATGCTTGAGTTGCAAGTTTGAAGAACATCAAAGCCAGGATTGGTCACTAGCAATCTCAGCATCCTTGTCCAACATGCGATTTGCTCATTCTGAAACAGCAAGATGTTGTGGATACAGCCACCCACTAAATGGTCCCCCACATCCATTTACATGTAGATTGCATATGGTACACAGCATCTAGATCCGCCCACTAAAGACATTAATCATGATCCTTCCATTCAAAATATGCACTCTAAAACAATTCAGACAAAATTGGTGTTTTAGATTCAAAATGGTTTTTTGAAAAACCAAATTTCAATGCAAAACCAACATGGATTGAAAACCATTTTGAATCTAAAAAACCAATTTTGTCCCGACGTTTTTTAGAGTGTGTACTGGATGCAAGCAACTTTTTACATTCATTTCTATTATCATCCATGATGAGATAATATTTGGAAGTCTTGTCAGACTGAAATTAGAGTGTTTTTTACAGAGTTTGTAGACATGCTTTGGATTGTTCCCTAAAACGAAACAACATAAGGTGTATACTGAACTTCAAAATGTTACATACATGTAAAATATGACTGTCCCATGCCACAACCCCAACACATAACAAAAAAGAACAAATTAATAACCTCGATTATGAAATGAATGTAGAAGGTAAAACATAATGTTCAACAGCTTATGATAACATATATTGTAGGCTTATCTATTTAAAAGGTTGAAACATTGTGGGTTAATACTACAATTGCTGCATTGTATATACTTTTCAAAAACAAAACAACAGTGACATATATTCTCCAATCTGGCAATCTGAATATGTGAGATCAAATATGAAGTCTCAAGTCGTTCTTTTAAGACCAACAACCCTGACTGAAGCCATGCCAATCAGTACAAGAAAACACACTGGATGTCACACTTAATCCCAAAATAATGGCCACCTGCACGAGGTGATACAGTGCTCTTGGTGTCCCTTTCTTTTTGCCTGTTCTGCTATTGTCTCAATATTGTGGCTGAGTGGGTGTGCACAGCGCAGGGATGCTATAGTCAACAGAGTTGAGTGGCTAGAACCATGACTCTCTTTCTTTCTTTATCTAAAATAGAGGACGATGAATCGGATACTTTGGGTACGTAACATTGCCAGTTTTTCTCAATCTCTAGTCCAGCTCAATTCAGTTGATTTTTCTTCATGTCATATATAGTTCTGATTGTTTCAGTTCTAGACTACCCTTTGCAGCACCTCCTAGTTGAGTTTTGCATCACTTTATGTAGATTATTTTGCAGAAATCGCTTTCTCAATCTCATGACTGTGTCACCTTATTCACCTGACCTCACAGATGAATATACTCCTTCAACACATGTGGTTCTTCTTCAGATTTTGGCAGTCACTTTGACGGCCAAATCATTTTTCTCTTTCTAATATCAGTAGCAGAAATACCAACAAAATAGACAATTTTATATTCTAGAATTAGTGTTGTAGAATAATAGGTTACTGTACATTTGAGATACATTTCTTCTTTATTATTAATCAATCATTACTTCTATTCCATTGTATTTTTATAGCATAAATGCCAGATATTAAACCTAACCCTAGAAGGCTATAGCATAGTCCCCTTGCTTGAATTTTATAAAATTCCATAATTATATTCAAAATCAAAGTGCTTCCCATACATTTTGAGGACATCGCTGTATTGTTATAATGATGTAACCTCTGTATTACAATCAGTGTGTCAAACATTATTGGGACTGAATCTCAAGTTGTTACTTCAAGTTGTTACTTCGTTATGTACTTGGGTACAAGAGGAAGCCAAATCAAATCAATCTCTTTGATCACCAATCAGTGTTTGCTAGGACAGAAATGTCATTATTTCAGTAATCTGAATTGAAAGCAACAATAGCATCTGAATAGCATTACTTGCAATGGTTATTCAGACTTATTCCTCATCAGTTCGTGAAAGGTAAACAAAAGTGGACCTGTGGTAATCAGTAAATATTAGTAAACCAATTATTCAAGCTAATTTCGTAAAATTGTCATTAAAAGAGATATCATATTACATGCAGCTCAAATTCAAATTGAGGAGTAAAAAACTAACCTATGTCTAGAATATTGAATTCTCTTGAAATAAAAATACTCGTACTACAAACTTATTTTCTGAATTAAAAGGGTCATGTCACACACAATTCTAAGCCAAAAAGAAACAACAAACGATGACACCAATGGTTATGAATGAATTACATATATGATATTTTACTTCATCATCTAAAGAACTCTATGGCTCTGTGTAGCCTGAAGGTCACAGTGATTATTCTGAAGTTATCACCAATGGGTCATTCTTTGTAAATTGACACAATATTCTATAAATGGCCAGACAAAATATAAAAACAGTCTTTACACTGGTGGTTTTCCAACCATTCCACTCAAATAACCTGGATTAATTTTGTATACTTCTCAAGAAAGTAGTACCTGTAGTTTACAATTCACATCTTATAAAACCATGGATAATGGCCCCCAATTTGTATCTCACGTTGGGTCCAACCTGACAAAATAACATATTTTTGAAACCCTGGGTCCTAATATCCTTAAAGTACTTGAGATGAGGCATGTAGTATCAGATAACTTCCCTCAGACTATTATGATCTTAAGAAGAGGCCCACAAAATGAAATCCACAGCAGATAAGAATGAACCATTGAGCTGAAAGCCACTGCATGCCCTCTTAATGCTTGTTTTAATTGATTTTCGGTTGGACAGTGGACAAGTCAGGTGGAGCAGTTCAGGAATTTGTGTGACATGGCTGCAGTTGAGGGACAGGTATTTCGCAAGTACTTGCTGCTGCTCGCACCTCAATGGTTGCATGAGAAGCATGGTCTTTTCCTTTTCATATTTTTTCTTTCCTGTTTTTCATCAACTTATTCTAGACTTATATAATGTTTGGCTAATCTTTGGCTAACTCCTTATGGTATTCTAATGGTGGCAGTTTTGTGTATGGGCAACAGCAGTGACTCTGTATATATTCGTAATAATCATGTATTTCTTTTCGTTTTTTTCTCCTCGTGCATTTCAATCACATAAGTCTTTGGCTTAAATATTTTTTTCACTATTGCGGATTTGACCAAGTTTTACTGGTTCAGGGTCATCTAACCATTTGCTAACACTTTGCCTTAACACTTTATAATAGTTTGCATAATATTGTGTATATATATAACAGAAACATTGTGCATTGCAGATCTATTAATAATATCTTTGACTTAACCTTACCATAGGCATGGATATCTTAAGATGTATGATATAATAATTTTTAAGCAAAAGGATCCATCATCTTTATTATTCTTATGAGTCACTCATCTTTGTACTTTGATATTGGTCCCAGAGATATAACAACTAACAAACCATCTAGCTTTTAGCAATTACAGAGGATTGAGGTAATAGTGCATTGTCAGCAAATGCCTACAGCAGGATTGCAATCAAAAGAATGTTCCAAACCTTATTCAAAAAGCCAAAACAAAGGCAAACCCGCCCCTCCCTAGTATTCCCTTCATTGTACAAGTACATTTGTTATTAAATTTGGCATTTGCCATATGTTTTATTATGCCAAGAAACCAATTCCTTATCCAATCCTGCTGTGGCAACGGCTGTCCTCCACACGGCCATATAGTTGACCATATAGGCCTATAATAGTTGGTGCACCTTTCTGCCTTCCTTTCTCGGATGCTATTCTCAGCTTATTCGGTTGCTCGCTTGCTCTGCTTCTGTTCACCTCCATGTTTGTGTTGTTTAGGGGAGTCCGGTGACGGGGACACACCCACCAGACCAGCTGACCTTCCAAAGCAGAAAAAGTCAATTATAAAGCGAGATGCCAAGAACAAGGAGGAAACGGAGAAGTTGCTGACGGGAGTGTTCAAGCCGAGGAGCAAGAAACCGTCAAGCCGGCGGCAGAGTCCTCACTCCAACGACCGGTCCTTCACCAATCCGGCCGCCGCCTCGGGGGCCGCTGCGGCTCCCTCCTCATGTCCCCCAAAACTGAATCCCCCGCCGCCCCCCATCAATTCGTCCAGACCCTCTGTCCGTCTCACGGCTGCCTCGCCCAACAACAACACTGGGCTTCCTCCTCCTCCGATGATGCCTCCTCCTCCTCCTCTTCCCGCTCCTTCTTCTCAGGGGGGCCCCTCCAAGGTGCACGGCGGGGGCTCCATCTCTGACAACGGCTCCTCTTCGCCCCCCTGCAGCAGCCGAGAGTCAGAAGCAGCAGCAGCATCCAGCCCCAGATTGCTCAAACCTGGTTGCCATGGCAACAACAACGATGTATCGACTGGCTCAGAAACTGCTGACGCTCGCAGAAATGCCATTAACAGTTTCGGAAGCACATTCCTTGACGACTGTTCTAAGATTGCCTTCATAGATGAACAATCGCCAGTTGAAAACATCAAGTGATCGGTGAGTCCATTTTTTGTGCCTTTATCAACTTTCCGTCTTGTTCCTTATTTCTACTGATGACCAAAACCGGTGGTGTCACAACACCGCCCTGTATTGCACAATCTTCAGATGTGCCAGCTGCCCTTCTTGGTATGGTCTAGGCTACCCTGGAAGTGTATAATCTAGTCTGTCACCCAAGTTAGACAGATCTGTCCTCAGACAACACCACATTAAACAACGCTAGATATTTTTCTGGACTGCTTTCTTGTCTTTTATTGAACCCTGTTGATTCCTGTTACTCACCAGGACTTCACATAAGGACTCAAATGGAGATTAATTCTCTGGAAGTGTAGATATCTTGAATTGTTCTTTATACTATGCCAGACTTCCATGTTGGCCACATTGTGAAAGAAAAAACCAACCTTGATTGTTGAGTTCCAGTAAAACTTTCACCTTAGGAGACATAATCTGTACAGGCGCAAGAGTCACTCTGTGTGTTCTGCAATTTTAAAGTTGCTTGCAATTTCAGAACTAAAACAGAAACTATTACATTACAATGTCGGCTCGTGTGACCCATTTTCCTGCATTTGAAGCAGTTTAGATAACTGTTGATGAACACCCAAACTCATGGCCGCAACTGGAGTCTTTTGTTGGAAAATTCAAACCGGAGTGTCCTTTATGGAGACGAAAATCATCCACTGCTTTCTGGAAGAAGGACACTAAAGTATAATTATGTCGGAAGATAAGGATAAGGCCCTATACAGTATCAAATATGTCCTGCATTTATATATATCTTTCACCTCTTCTGAATTCACAGAATTCCGCAGCATAAGAAATTGACATATTAGAATACACCAACCTAATGTCTGCTGCTGGAAGAAGACAATGACGGAACCCTGCAATTTAAGAAAAAATCTTTTGTTTCAATCAAACTTTATATTCCCCCATTTTAGCCTGGCAATGGGTCTGAAAAGTCAATCCAGTTCTTCTGGGCCTTTGTAGTTTTATCAGACAGCACTGATTTAAAATATCAAGGCATTTTTATTGGCCAAAATTTAAACCAAGACACTTTATTCCAGACCATTGGACCCAGCTGTCTCCCAAAAAGAAAGATTACCTTTAATTTGGGTTTTGAGAGCATGCCTTTGGAAAAGTGCTGAAATCAAGACATCTCTTTTCTCAGAAGTGGTCGATGACATGATATAAAATGCCTGAAATTGCTATTGTTCTCCCAACTCCAAATTAGTCTAGATCTTGATCAATATGTTCCACTACACAATAATAAGAATTTAGGTGTGGTTTTATTCATATCACTGTTCCTGTACTGGGCAGTATTATCAGCTGGTAATATATACAAACTTGTGGCCTTCTTCTTCTTCTTCTTGAGGCGTGCAACGTCCCGGGTCGCCGGGTTAGCTCTACCTGTTTCCAGGGAGCAGCACATGAAAGTATCGGGCGTTTATTTGTATCTATTGTCTTGTGATGACCGCTGTATGATGATGATAATGATAAGGCTGGGAGTCTGGCACATGCTCCTATTAATTCAGGGATGTCCAGGGTCTTTTAGTTGCCCCAACATAGAACGCTGGATACAACCCACCTCCATTTTTGGTAAGGTCCCATGGGCTCGGACCACTTGCCTTGTTCTTGGTGTAGTTCTTTCAGTTTCGTGTGGTGTCGCTGTTCTGCATGTATCTATTTTTGCTGGTTTTTGTGTTTGTCGAAGTTTCTTTCTTGGTGATGGTGCAGGCTTCCATATGGTGCTGGCGTCCCATCTTCTAGTCTTCATTCTGGTGCTGGTGCATCGGGTGTTACTGAGTGAAGTTCCAGGAGCGGGAGTCGAACCCACGTCCTCTCAGGCCATTCGATTCAAAATCAACTGCTGTAACGATTAGGCTCCACCATTTACTTGACATTTTAGTATCATCCAGAGTTCCAAGATAGACCAAATCAGGGCATCAGAATAGAAATTGTTTAGAACAAAAGCCTGCCACTGACATCAGTTGAATTGCCTTCCCGCAGTTTGACACACCTGCTCCAAAGTTCCAGACATTGCTAATCTAGATCCTCTAACAAGGCACGTTCCTGCCAATTCAACAATTGATAACTTCATTATCAAGCCAATAACGGTCTAGATAGCCAACTGTTGGCAATGAAGAGATACGATTCGTATTGTCAGGTGCAATCGCATTAACAAGCATATCTTGGGAACAGTGGTAGCCTACCTAGTATGTTGATGAGTAGATATCATGTAATTATGTGCTGTCTGATCTAGTACTCTCCTCCAGGTTGACTCGGATGCTATTCTGGACAGATTGTTTTCGAGCCTATTCTCCATTCTTTCAATTTTACAACCGAAGTCAAAATGACTGATTTGATATGTGCTTAACTGTGAGATTTCTATTGGTTGAGAGACCCTGTATCCGTAGATATATGCTTTACCATGACACAGGTAATTTCACAACCAATAAGAAGGTCTCTTGGGCTGTTATTATCACAATTAAATGCCTTAAAAATATGGCGACCTGAAGCTCCTCAACCACTGAAGTTTTGATTGAGTCAGTCATTTTGACGTTTGCTGTAACAGTAAGCTAATAAGTTTAAATATGGTGTCCTGACCTCGTCATACACCTGACCAAGAACTGACAATTAATTTTTCAACCCTTTTGATTCAAATGGGAGCGCATTCTATATTCAGCCTGAATGGGGTACTGGATATTTTCACATGCAAAATATAGGTAAAAGACAACTAATTACGTCACAGGATGACTTTGAAACTAGGAGAGAAACAAAATACATAATGAATGTTAGCATGTAGACGCAACTGTTCCCATAATTCAATCCATTTGTAGAAATCATCATTTGCATGGCTATATGATGTTTATGCGTAACTGTCTGCTATCTTGTTTACGTACGTAAATGCTAGACTGCCACAGTGTTATACCTGTTTATACCCAGTTAAAAAAGAATGTCCATAATTCTCACCAGATGTCACCTCTAGCTAGTGACATCATCCCTTCCAAATGACATAGCACCATTTAAATTATCGTATGACACTAGAATATCCAATTCATAGCAAGTACATGGTAGGGTAATTAAATATTTACCGCGACTTTAAAAGCGGCATTTAGGAGAGACAGAAATCTGTATCCTACTAGACTGTCATTATCATATCTTTGAATTTTGAAACACCTCTTCGGCTGAGTCTCTGCTAACTTTTTGGTGATTTATCATGGCTTAATCTAGAATGTTTACTTTTGTTGCAGAAAAGGGTTGCGCACTGGGCATCGTCCTCGCTGCTTGCTTATTGGATTACGTCATCGAACTCTCTGGGCACGCATGCTCCTTATCAACCGATTGCCAGCGGTCTTTCATTTTGTGCAACTGAAATCTCGTCCTACGAGAACTAGATTACGCAAGGAACGAGATATACCAATATATCACTTTTTTAATTGAAATATCGCATGTTATTATTGTGTAAGATTGGTTTATGAACGCATACATATTCGACGATTTCACCGTGTCCACGAGATTATGCTGACCACGTGATACACAGTCCTTGATGACTTAGGAGAGACGTCATCACTACGAACGTTCAAGTATGGCTGATATGGAGTATTCTATTTCACTGTTGTACCTGTGCACTGGACTGACAGTTGCTTCAGGAACCGACACATCACATACAAGGGATGAGATTGGAAAACCTGCTCAATCTTTTTCAGAAGGCAATTGTACAGTAAACTGTTATAACTAAATTGTGACATCATCATACATGTGAAAATATTCACGTCTCATTTCAGTAGCTTTTTTTCCATTCATCCGCCGACTGTTTGTTTAAATGCTCAGTTATATATATATCCTTATGTGCCAGTATATTTAAGAACTTTCCTTATTCGCCAAAGACATATTTTTTATAATTCATTTGTATTTTATACCTCCATGGCTTAAAGAGAGGATAATTAAAAATACTGGACTACTTGCGTTTGAATGGGTTGATAATCAAGTAATTGAGATGTTAATTCATGATTGTATTGTGGTTTGATAACACGTAAAGGTAATGTGATCTAGTTGATAGCCAATTTATGCTAATGTCTCCTGCATGCATGTACAGGGAAATGTACTTGGGACAAGTATAATGTACCAAAATGTATCAGAATGGTATTACAGGAAGTTTGATGTAAAAGTCTTACAGTTGCAAAGTCACTCAATTGGTCAGATCTATATAAAATCATTATTGATGTCTATTCAACGTATCTGCATGTATCACAGCATGTGAAGTAGTAAACTATATCATGATCACTCATTGATTAACTGCCATTAACTTAAAATTTAGATTAATTTGAAATTTTTGTGATGGTCCCTATCCAGGGGATGTACAAAATTTGATCAGATCAAACTGAAAATTTCTCAAAATGAAAGTGTTTTAATATTCACTCTAAAAAATTTCAGACATAATTGGTTTTTTAGATTCAAAATGGTTTTTTGAAAAACCAAATTTCAATGCAAAAAACCAAAATGGATTTTTTTAAAAATCCATTTTGGTTTTGCATTGAAATTTGGTTTTTCAAAAAACCATTTTGAATCTAAAAAACCAATTTTGTCCTGACATTTTTTAATATCTTCATTATGTGATTTCACAAACAAATGCATACATTATTGGCTATATTATATTTCCTGTTACTTTCTTTGTTCATGCTATTTCTTATTTCTGTATGAAAGCTCAGGGATATTTCTGTCGATATTTTCTGTCTGACAATTCTTGTATGAATTATGTTCCCTCCATGTTGCGTTCTCTGCAAACGTAATGATCTCATGTGTTTCCGTTTCCGCTCCCTGTTTCCATGGTAACTAATTGAGCTCATTCCTGCACCTGGTCCTTCCGGTCCATCCTTAAGCAGGATTTCTAACTTCTTCCTTCACAAGGTCACATTTAATGCATGAAGTTAGATGCAACATTTTCAACATGGCATTGTAATATAGACGAAATGTTGATGACAAATGAAGATTTTCCAGATTATGAAGTTACCTTGTATAATTATTCAAGACATTGGCCAACTTTTGAAAAGCATGCCGTTGGTGAATTTCTGATAGACCTACCAGTGAAACTGCTAAGGTTGTTTCATATGCATAATTATCAATGAGAAAAACTTTGATATTGTATTCGACATTTGGCATGTTTTGAAACGAATGTCTCCCATTATCATTAATAATCATTATTACATATAAGGTATTTTTAAAGGTTGTATGGCGTTTAAAGTCTCTCAGCTCTAGCATGAATAACCCAGGTTCAAACCCCTTTCCCTGGCGGCCTAGTCCTGTCACATGTACAGTTCCAATGTCTAAGGTCATTGACCTCCATCTAATAATCGTGCATGTCAAATTTCATGTGATGTCATTTGCATTTTCAACTGCAGAACAAACATTCAAACAGGGCACCCGCAAGCCTTATGATGTATTATCCATATAAGAACTGTAAATCAGCCTTTTAAATACCTAAAAATTGTATTAGCTATATATATATATATGATACAGCGATATTTAGATATTTTCTAAACGAAACCTTTAGTAAGAAACTTCAAACTGAAATCATATTCTTGCAGCAGCAGCAGCTGTTATGTAATATCATGTAAACATGTAGACGCAACTGTTCCCATAATTCAATCCATTTGTAGAAATCATCATTTGCATGGCTATATGATGTTTATGCGTAACTGTCTGCTATCTTGTTTACGTAAATGCTAGACTGCCACAGTGTTATACCTGTTTATACCCAGTTAAAAAAGAATGTTGTTCTGAATTCTCACCAGGTGTCACCTCTAACTAGTGACATCAACCCTTCTAAATGACGTAGCCCCATTTAAATTATCGTATGGCACTAGAGTATTTAGCAAGTGGTAGGGTAGGTAATGACAAATGATAAACTGTATAAAATGTAACATTGTTGATCAATTCAGTACTTAAGTAAAGGCCAGTTTTCAAAGTTATTTGAGGTTTTGAGAACTTATATCTGTACGAAGGTGATAACAGTACATAAGTGGTCTTCTGGTTCTGTTTAAGGCTGAAATGACGTTTTAAAATGCATAATGAATTGTTAATTAAATGAGCAAAATTCATGAAAGTTTCCATATCTTGCCTGAGTTGCATCACTGTAAAGTATTTCTACACGCAAAGCTAAAGTCTGCTCACACTTTTGTTATGGCACCGTGTCATATATTTCATTCCAAGAAAAAAATCTATATACTTGACGTCTTAGATTGTTACAGCTGATTGTTTCTTTGTATTGTCAACTCGTCAATGTGATAACTAATAATGCATACATCATATTTTATATTATTTACGATTGGTGCTAAACGTATTCATTATGTACGTGGTTAATGATGATTTTCATAAGAAATATGTGGTTTTATTGCCTTTACCGTCAGAGGGCGTTGGCTGTTGTTTAATTCTATTTTTGTTCGCTAGGTTTAGGCCTACTGCTCATGAATGTATTTTCAAATAAATGGCGCTCACTCAGTCTGATGTTCTGTCCAGTCATGACACGCATAGAGTATTTTAGAACGGCCGGAGTCAAGATTGCTTTTATCCACATACATTGCATTGTTGTTTGGATTCTGTCATATTTTGTACATATATGTTGACTGAATGATCAAATATGCATTGTGAGTGATTACAGCAGAGTACACTGGTTACCCCTGGCTGGCGATTGACTGAGCATGAACCTTGGTTTATAAATTATATACATACAAATATGATGTACTTTTGTAAAATGGCTTCACTTGCGTTTCTATGTTCTGTATCTGTAATTGAAAACAACCAGTAAATGTTATTGAGAAGATACCATTGCGTCTTAGTTTTGCTGACACCCATGCACTAGGGGAGACCGGGACACAGTGAGACACTTTTTTTATTTTCAAGTATTCCAAAATGTTGGTAGTAACGAGTCAAATGAGATCAGGTCCACATTATAGATAATGATGTTGGGTATATTGTCCAGTAGTTTCAGGTTCCTACCTTATATAGGTTTGGAGATATTTTGAGTTACGTCCATGCTCGTTAAGTGTCTCACTTTGCCCCGTGGGCGGGGCACAGTGAGACAGCAGGCGGGGCATGGTGAGACAGGGAATCTGCTGACGTAACCACCAATCCTCAGGACCTGCGGAATTGTTCTATCAATTATTGCTACAGAAAATACTGTACTTTTATTAAAGTAGCTGGCTAGGTGATTTTTTCGGTCCATTTTTGAGCATGTTTCTAAACTTCATTGCACAGGACACATGCACGACTTATCTAACCTGCCGCACCTGTTACATACCAATCTAATATTTTTCTGGTGCTTACCTTTGGATATGACTCACTAAAATCAGTAGTTTACAGCAGGCATTTTGTGTTTAATACTGAATTGTGAGTTATGCATTACATTCAGGTCGTTTCAAGTGTATTTTGGGATGTCTCACTGTACCCCGCCTCAAACTGTCTCACTGTGCCCCACGCTGCTCTCTTTATAAAATTTTTGAATCCTGTGGACCGGATGCCTGTATTGTGGTTCATCATCTCATTAAACTAAGGCAAATAATGAAGGTTTGAATCCCTGGCAATTGATTTGCATTATACCATTTTTCTTGGGAATTATAACAAAAAGTAGTTTAGCAAAATTATTTACTTTTACGGGCTAAAACCAAAATATTGAAATTCCACTCTCGATATGCTGTTTAGGCATTCTGGATATAGGACAGTCTCTCACTAACTTACTTTTTGTACAATACAAAAGAGGGTTGATCTGTAAACAGTACTGGATGCTACGGGCTTTGTCTCACTGTGCCTGCCGTCTCACTGTGCCCCACTCTCCCCTACACACAATGACAAAAGGTAAATATGTCATTTTTAATAAGCTCCTTGTTGCCAACATTTTGGCATATACAGTAGGCCTATCCCCTCGGAAATAAGTATTGTCTCTAAATGTATGCATTCTTACACCAATGTAGCAGACATACAACTGAAAATTCACAAGAATGTATTTTATGTAAAGAGTTCAACAAAAATAAGTCCCCCTTTACGAAAACTTGAATATCTCAAAGACCTCTTTTCTGATTTCTTTTACAGTTGTCCCATTTGTATGCTTGCATATCGACACGGTGTCCGTGTATTTGTAGCTTGATTGCTCATTTTTGTCTGAGCCAGCAGTCTCTGACTGCACATACCCCTCTTTTCAAATATGCAAAGTTTTGGCTTTTCCAAAAAAGTGTTTCCCAAAATGTGCTCAAATTCCTCTCAAATGATTTGTAATGTTGTACATGTAACCAAAACTGTAAAAATGTTACAAAAAAGTCCTCAGTTGTCTTCTAAATACGATTGAGAAACAATTTTTCTCCAGTCACTAAATGAAGCTTATCCAGCTGGTGGGTCCCTCTCATGGTAAAATTATGCATATCAATTGGAAAACCCTTGGATGTTTGAAAAGAGGGGAAGGCTCACTCGAAGGCTGTTGGCTCAGCCAGGAATAATGCCACTGAATTACAAATACACACATGCAACTTGTAAGGTCGATAAGCAAGGCTATGATTCAGCCAACTGTCATTTACATTGTAAATCAGCGAAGGAATCTTTGAGATATCTAAAGGGGGACTTATTTTTGTTGAACTGTTTACCATCCTTACAACATAAACAGTTCAACAAAAATAAGTCCTTTTCACAGAGACCTCTTCTTCAATTTCTATGATAGTTAAGCTAGTTAAGCAGTTTGTGGGCCCGCATATTGACATTGTGCCTGTTTATTTGTAGCTTTTTCCCTTCATTTTTGTCTGAGCCAGCAGGCCCTGAGTACAAGTACCCATCTTTTCAAAAAATTGAAGTTTGGCTTGTCCAAAAGGTGCTAAATCTCCACTCAAATGTTTCCACTGTCATCCAAGGAGCCTAAAAAGTAAAAACGTTACCGTAAAACGGCCTTACTTTGGCCGCTTCGGAGCATCAAATTTGAGTTCTGAGAAAAACTATTAGTTGAATATCCCCAGTTTTGTGGCATAACTCAGCTGGTAGAAGAAGGTTTTCATCTGTCAAAAAGCCTCCCAAAATCTATGATGGTTCTATGTTTTATTACATAATTAAAGAGTCGGCTAAAGTAACCCCGGAGTTGGGGTAACTTTGGCCGTCTTAGATTTTAAGCATGTAATACTATGTACTGCATTAAAATTTATTATTTATGCTATTTTGGCCACCCAGCAAGCCGAGGAATGTATTTTTGTAATCTGTAGTGTAGGGGGTTGAGACTCATTTGCAGATTTCTGAACAAAATTAAGTATTGATAGATGTACCACACTCTGTGTACTACTGCCTCGTAATTCAGAATGACATAGTGTGAGCACACCCCAGTTTTTAGGTCACAAGAATGTAAGATATGCTACCATTCATAAAAGGTGTAATTTTAAAACAATTTCTATCAATCATAATTATGACATTTTACGTTTCTATTCTAATTTTCAATTTTTTAGGTAATTCACCAATGTAACATTATGTTGACAAACACCATATAAAATAATCCAAGATGAAACAACTTTGTCTAATGTTATTTTAGAGTAGATCATATGTCTACTGTGGTTCACAACTTCCCTAGCAGCCAGTACATCATCGCTATGTTATGCTTGTTAAATGACACAAATTGCAATTATTGCATTGGACCATTTATTTTAATTTTTTTTAGCATCTATGGCAGTCAACATAATTTTCAGGATCATACACTTGTTTGTCAAACAAGGATTATACCTCCTTGACTGCTTTTAACTACAAACTGTTCCAACTCTTGCCAATTGCCATTTTCAGGGGTGGCCAAAGTAACCCCGACACTTACTTAGAGATTTGGGGTAACATTGGCCAGTGGCCACAGCCCTAAACTCACTAAATTACATAACATTAAAAAAAGTCCTGTGTAGTTTGAAACTTTGATATATTATCTTTAAAAATCGTCCACAATTTTCACTGCGTAAGCTTGTACTTGACCCACCCAGAAAAAAGTAGACACTACCCAGCAAAATCACACTTTTTTGCATTTCTGCATTTTCCCAGAATGGCCTTCATAAGAAGCACTGGTATCATGATATTATTGTTGAACTGTTCAGGTCCACCAAAAATGTTGGGTTCGAACCCATGCAGGCAAAGACCTTCAGCTATATATTAAGAAAAATAATATTATTATTTAAAAATTAACCCGTTTAACAAACAACACGAGAAAGCACTCTTAACGCAAAAGGTGATAGTATGTATATATAAACAACCCAGAGCCAAAAAATTATGTTAACAGTTCAACTGAATTGAAAAGGTTCAGTAGCCGTACTGGTGGGAAGGTCCCATGATGGGGCCCTATGCTTCCATTTTAAAAGAGAAAGGGGTTCCATTATTGGAGTTCAGTGCATCTGGATTATCTAAATTTAAATGTACCTTTTTTTTTTGTTGGGACCTTTTTAAAAGTTGAATAAAGAACCTTTTGGGGTTCCTTATCCATACCAGCTTATATAACCCTGAAGGTTCTATATAAAACCTTTTTGTCAAGAGTGTGAGTACACACATCAAGTTCATGCCAAACAATTGTCCCAAACAAGGAAGCTAAGAGAGGAATAATTAATTTACTGATGATTCCAGTGCAGGCTGAGGTAGACATACATGTATTAATTAGCCAAATTATTCAGGACAAGTTTTCAGATGAATATCGAAACAATAAATTATGGGAAGTCACTGGCGGATGCAGCAAATTAAAACAACTTAAAAAATTTCCTTTTTATAGGACTCCAATTTGGAGGAACTTATCAGTAATATCATTTTCTGGAATGAGCAAGTTTTTTCCCCCACTTCATATTATATCCCATGTCGTCCAAGACCAAAAACATTGGGACAAAATAGGGAAACATTTTGTTGATATAATTTTAGCATGAGCTGCATGTAAAGGTTTTGATCATCATGGAACTAACCCTTGCCCAGATACCTGTTCTCACAACTTTTATACTGCATAGAGTGGGTCGGGGCAAGAAGCCCGGGTTAGGTGAGAAGCCCCCCCCCCAGGGTTATATCTAAACTTACATTTTTGGTGCTTTTTCTTATTTATAGGATTGAAGCTAGAGGCTTTTTAGGTGATGCTACAAATTTACAAGGCATTCAGCACCAAACCATAGTCGCAATTAAAAAAACAAAAAAAAGGTGCATGGTTTTTGTAACTTTGATTAATTCTTTGAAAGTGGTTGTCAGAAACAACTTTGGAAATTTTTAAAAGTATAATGGATATCTGCATTGCTTCACTTTATGACCATCACATAAATATGATTTGGATCATGTTTTTTGCATTTTAGCTCAAAATATAGAGGTCAAATTAAAATATGCGGGTTTGGGGCGAGAGGCCCCACATGGTATGGGGCATGGGGCCCCCGTCACTGAGGCCTCGAAGCTGCTTCCGGAACCATTTAATAATGTTTACTTTACCTTAAATCTTGATAGAATAGCTAATTGAAATAGAAAAAATTTTGGCCGAAATTGAAAAAGGGCAAAAAATATTAAAAAATAAATGCATGAACAGAAAAATTCTGAAATTCAGAAAAAGTGAATAGAATGCCTTAAAAGTGATGGAAGAACCCCAAGAAATAACTTTCAAGCAGAATGCGCTCGCAAAATAAATTGCCATAGCATTATAATAGGGGGGCTTCTTGCCCGATGGGTGGGGTAAGAAGGCCATTTTAATTTTTTTACGAAAAGGGCCGTAACTCCTTTATTAAAATTGGTAGACATTCGTTTCACTAGTCATAAGTAGAGTCACGTGATCCCTTCTTGACAGCATAAGCATTCAAATAATCGACCACAAAAAGTAGGTCAAATCGCATCTCGAAGTTAAGGGGGGCTGCATGCCCCGCGCTACTCTAAACATGAATTTCGAATTTCACATGAAATGTGATGTTGTGCCAAATAGAAAAGAATAGAAAAAATGGAATATGATACAGTGGTAAGACCTCCTGTTATAAGACCGACTTGCCTTATATGACCGCCTTCCTCCTGCACTAAGTAGTAATTTTAGTGCATTTTGCACCCCCATGAGAGACCGCATCCCATGAGAGACCACTTCATTACCATGGAAAGTGTGGTCTTATAACACAGGGACCACTGGTATTATAACAGAATCAGAGAGAGAAAGAACAGAGAATAAATATATTGTGAGATTAATGTGAAATGGAAAAATCTTAATTTTGTAAATTTGAAAAAAATATAAATCAACAAATTCTAAATTTAATTGTCACAAAATACACAAAGAAATCAAAGATAGACTTTTTAAAAGTGGAGCGTATGGTTTATATATTATATATGAAATAAGAGGTTATTTCACCTGGCAAAGTAGAAATCCAGTCCATATCTGTATCAGAATCTATTACAAATAAATGTTGGCCTAATAACTTAAATATGACATACGAGTTCAAGAGCACAATCCTACAATGTTGTAATAATATAAAATTAATATGTAACAGATCTGCAAACATGTCCAAAAATCATCACACACATGCGGAAATTTCTCAAATTAATTCCAAACTTGCATCACAAGTTATAATTAGTAGATCCGTTATTCATGTAATTAGGTGTATTGGCACATGGATAAAGCTTCATTATTTGGGAATTCGTTGCATTTAGGCCTCTACAATGACTGACAGCAACACAACGTGCAGGTGCCCAACAGAAGAAATTCTACAATCACTCAAGAGAACTGACACCGGTATGTATAACGCTTTTAAATATTAATTTAAAAAAACTATATATGTTCTATAATAGCGTTTAAACAGATGTGAAGCTACACACCATAAATAGCTGTGGATAACCAGGAAGATAATCCCTGATTGTGATATATTATACATCTAGTTTTGTGCATTTGTTATAGACTGTTCAATGTTCATATTTAAAGACAGTCTATGTCAACCGACATATGACCTTTCCCTTCGGGCCATTGATATATTTTCATAAAATGTATGTACACTTCTTGGGAAGCTCAGCAATATCTGTGCTGTGAAGAAGAATGGCAATTATTGTTCTGTAAAAGGCCTCTATTTGAAAAAATTGCTGCCACGATGGTTTAAAATAGTGCAAATTAGTACAGAAAAAAATGAAGTTATACGTGATAATGTAATTATAGTCAATTCTAGAAATCAATCAAACTACTTCATAAAAAAGTAAGTATCTTAAGAAAAAACAGTATTTTACAATATAAGTATTTATAAGTCTGACAATTGTGGCGCAGAATATAACAAATAGTGGATATTGAGTCGACCATTATTGAGTTTTATTGGCCTTAGCAGGCAATATTGGTCTCGGCCTACGGCATCGACCAATATTACTGCTTCAGCCCATAAAACTCAATATTGGTCTCCTCACCATTCACTATCTATCTTCCCGTTGTATATATGAAACCAATAACCACAGTTTCCAGATCACATGACATGAGGAAATTATTTTAATGTGATTCATATTTTTGCTCAAAAGATATATCGGTAAATGTTATGAAAAGTGCCCACATTTTTATCATGTGACCAAAGGGCAGTGAATTGGAAGTCAGGCGTTTGTTATCAATTTGAAGGGTGAACTATATACATACATATATAGAAGAAAGGGCGCCTTGATAAACAAGAAAAGTACCCTTTAAAAAAGGGTACTATAGCGACTTTGGTCTTGCCTTCTTTTAAAAATTGTAACGGAATGAGCCAGCCTGCAAAGAATTTAATGCATCTGCTAAGTTAGGGTTAATTTATAAGTTATTTTGTTATGGAGTTGCTTATACACAGTTACCCATCTCTGAAAAAAAAAAAGAATCTTGTTATTCTGATGCATTTTGGCTGGAATAACATTTTTGTAAAACATGCAAAGGTCCAACCCCCCCCCCAAAAAAAAAAAAGAATAAAATAAACCTAGGCCTATTCATGAAAATCCAAAAAAGTCTAAATAAAAGGTTTTGATAAATTAGGAATTTCTAAGAAATCCCCCCCCCTACAAAAAAAATCATTGATCTGCCACTGGTTTGTAGTGGTGGTAACTGAGATTTTGCAACTTTGCACCATTGCAGCGTAGTGCGCCGAAAAGCTGTTTGCGAAGTAAATATTGCAAATAGAGTAAAATGAATAAGTGCATTGAATTTGGAGGAGTTCATTTGATATATGCAGGTTTTTACATTTTGAAAATCGGACATGTAATAAGGTCTGTAACCCTAATTATTTATACACACATATTGATGACGTTTCACACGCAAAAAATATCGCCAGTGGTGCCTGACAATCTTCCTATAGCTTATATTGTAATAAACTTTTTATAAGAAATGTTTTCTTCCAGGTTAAGACATCGCTATAAAAAAGTATGGCATGCTTTTGAACACAAATATTTCTAGATTTATATAAGCAAACACACACAAAAAACTGGTGGTCAAAAATGTCCCATCAGCCACAGGAGTATATATAGGCCTATAGACTAGCCACACGATTCTCTTTTAATTTTTTATATCAAATTTGGCCTGTGCTACGGCCTGAAAATGTATCAATTGTCCCAATAGTCACGGTGGAATTGGCCAAATGTGATAAACATGACTAAAGGTACACAGGAAATAGTCACAGTAGAACGATTTTCATGACACTTGTTAACCCAAGAATCAATACTATATATTTTAGTTTTATGACACTTGTTAACCTAAGAATCAATACTATATATTTTAGTTTCGTCCAAAAAAGGTTATTTGCAAAATTATTCACCAAAATCAGTATTGCGTTTCTTTTGCAAGTGTATAATAATGTCCAATGTGTTGTGTCACAATGTCCAATCAAACACTCTTTATTTCAAAAAATATATTTTTATGTCAGAGGTTTTGGGAATGATTTTTATCTGGACTTTAATCATCATGAGGAAATTTCCTTTTCAGCTTACGAACTTCAAAGGTTGTTTTTTCAGCTTACAGACTAATGAAATTGATTCACAACAAAGTCAAACTGATACCAATCATGTTATGGTTTCATTCCAGTGCTAATAAGTCTTCACGTCATCCTAATTTTGCTGATTCTGGTGGGCATCGTCTACAAAATTGGCGACTGTGTGCTGAAAAGGAAATGGTATGATTTCCTTTTCAATTGTAAAACTTCCTTAAGCATTAATAAGCTATCTTTTTGGGTGATTAATGTTTTGAATGGTTGCAGGCGTGCTCGGGAGAGCTCATCCTCATATCGAAGATTCCGGCATCCTTCCGCATCACCACATGTACATCGTACTCCATTAGGTACACCTTCTGTTGTTTTGCAAAACATTCCATCCACAACACAAGCCACTGGCCATTCTCTGGCGCCACCTGGGGGAAGCAACTCTGTTGATCCAAATGCAAGATCCAGGGCGACCTTACTGGATCCCTCTTACATGACTTTTTCTGACTTGGTGACTCCCAGAGGACAACAAAACCAACCTAGACCATCACCAGGGGGAGCTAAAAACAAGAAGATCCCCCCTCCCAGGCCTCCAGCAATCAACAACAACAACAATCAGGCCTGTGAATATGGTTATGAAAATGTTGTTCTGGTTGCTCCTGAAGAGATAGAAGTCGATGAAGAAGATGTGGGTCAGGCAACAGGTTCCGACTCGATAATCAACTCCGGAGCCTCTGGTGCTGAAGTATCTGCAAATATCGAAGCAGCACATTCACAGGGGTATTCTCAAGCAAACGCAGATGGCTCGCAAGAATCAACTAATCCGGATGCAGCGCAATCCCTCGGTGCTTCTGGATCGTCTCAATCTTCCTTGAGACTGAGGAGGATCCAGATGAACGGATCGGACTACACTCTGGTCAGCAGATCAACCGACAATCTGCACAACTTCAAAGTGCAGCCCTCCGAAGAGAGTGAAGATGATGATCAGTTCCTCGTGAATCATTCAGATGTTGTACAGAATGCAACTGACCTGGAAGGATCCTTGGAATCCTCAGCCAAGCAGCAAGGCTGCAAAATTAAAATGCCTGAAGGAGCCATGTCAGCTGACAAATCACAGAACGATCAACGAAACGTAAACAACAACAACACAAACTATGACAAAGCTGCTGTGGATGCAGTGTTTGCCTATCAAATGAATCAGTCAACATCCTCTGGAGCAACTAGTGAGAATGACATCACACAGTTCAGGAAGTCCGATCGAAATAAAGAACGCCGCCGAACACTGTATGAACAGGTGGAATGGTGGGAACCAAACCATGAAACAGAAATGTAGAATTATCTTTTGGCAAAGGAATTATTTTTCATGATCGATAAATGACGTTTGGCCTAATGGAGATATTAAATTTACTGAACATTTCAAACCATAACATATTATCCCACAATGCCAGTATGAATGTTGACCAAGAAGACTGTAACAGCTCTTGCGAAGAAAAAGTCCAACAATCCAAAATTTACATGTGTAAATGTCCTTTTATTCACATTGAAACATAGATACATGCAAATGATGATGTAGACAAGACATTACATGATGCTGCAGACGTGACAAGTGATGAAAAATGATATTTAAGATGATCAAAAATGGTGCTGCAGAGTGCAGACAATGCAAACATGCATGACAAAAGATGATAATGTGGACATGACTATTGATTAAAAATGATGTACAATGTATAATCAGAAATGGTGTTGAACTTTGAAGACATGACAAAAGATGATACTGTGGACATGCCTATAAATGATGTTGTTCATGATCATAAGTGTGGCAGACATGACTATATATTATGCTGTGGACATAATAGATGATGCTGTGGACATAACTGTAAATTGTGTTATACATGATGCTGTAAATACATTATCCTATAAATGATGTTGACAAAACTAATTGACTATAAATGATGTTGTACAATGTACACTAGGGTGTTTCAGGTGCCCCAAATATTTTCCAATCTGGCTTGTCCTTGGTCTGGTATTGCAGTTTAGATAGTAAAAGTCACATGGAAAATTTTGGCCAATTCTATAAATACCTACCTTTACCAGAATTCACTTGAAGTTTATAATGTAATTCCCCATTGGCGAACATGCAAATTCTCAAGATATTTCAAAAACCAATGAAGAAATCAATATTTTTTTCTCAATCCACAGTTCCTGAATAAGTTTTTGGGAGGGAAATTCAAATCTGGTGATATTTTTTGTATAAGCCCATTTACCAAGCTACCAGAAGCTGTCAAATTTGTGAAAATCTGCATAAAATGGCAGAATTTTAGGAAATTCAAAACTTCCTAGCTCATTAGAAAGACCTGCTATAAAATAGCTGATGCCAGATTTGAATTGCCCTCCCAAAACTTACTCAGAAACTATGGATTGAGGAAAAAATATCTATTCCTTCATTGATTTCTGCAATATCTTCAGGATTTGCAAGTTCGCCAATGGAGAATTACATTATAAACTTCAAGTGAATTCTGGTAAAGGTAAGTATTTATAGAATTGGCCAAAATTTTACATGTGACTTCTACTATATAAACCGCAATACCAGACCAAGGTCAAGCAGGATCGGAAAATATTGGGGGCACCTGAAACACCCTAATGTACACGACCATCAATGGTGTTGCAGACTTTACAAAAGATGATGTACATCTTCATAAAAAGTGTTTTGAACGTCATCATAAATGTTGTTTTGGACTTCGTGATAAATTATGCAGCTTCATGATGAATGACGTTGTAAACTTGATAATAAATGATTATGCGGACATAACAAAAAATGATATGTTGCAAACATGATGGAAAAGGGAATATTAATCAAAGAACTGTTATCAGTAGGCCTATATTCACCACTTGATGAATTAATGAAGGTGTGTCAGTTTGGATTTATTGTCAGTTGTTGTTTCTTTTGTTGTTGTTGTTTTTTGTTTTTTTTTCAATAATGTTTTGATCCTGTCTTTTATTTGACCAGTATTGCACCTATGTACATTATTATCGTTTTCATAGCTATATATGTCTTTTTAAAACTTTGTTTTCTCAGTTGAACAATGACATCATCAGGTATCTATTTTAAAATATTTAAAAATGAAACAGGCAAAGCCATTTGCCACATATTGTTTCTGCCTCATTAATACTTCGTGCATCTTTCTTGTCAAATGAAATATAACACTTGTTTTACAAAATGTGAACCAGTATTTTCTATGATGTATAAGCTAATCATTGTTGAATATATGATTGTTTTCATAGCTACACGTATGTGTTTTTTAACTTCGTAATGCAGTTACAGGTGATTTCATTAGTACGCGATTCTCAGGTTCTTGGCCACAAAAAACATAGCATTTTTGGCTAATCTGATTGGTTTAGAAGCAATAGAACGTCACACATCTCATATATCAGACGTAGTAAGTCCCTGTTTAGCATTGATTTCTCACTATCAAGTGTGATTGACAAGAATCTCGTGCTAATGAAATCACCTGTAAACCATCATCAGGTATCTGTGAAAGTGATTGGTCTATTCTTCAACCTGTGACACTCAGTTTAGAGTTTGACATCACGGTTATTACAGATCTCGTATAAGTGTGCCATGTTCCATGTGAATATATGCACAGATGATGTCAGTATTGCAATACTGACATCACTATTGGCACGCCAAGCTTGAGTGTTGATTCCAACTGCTACCAACAAGTCAGGCTTATGGGCTGTCTAAGTGTGAATAACAATTGATTAATCTGCATTCATTGGTATGGTTGTTTGATTCAGTAGGAGCAGGTGAAACTGATATGTTTGAGCCACTTGCTTGATCCATCATGGACATTCATGGTGTCCTGTTGTGAAATTTCTCCTTGAGGGCAGCACCTTGTGGCTTTTCAGCCTTTTAGATAAGATCTGTGCCAAAGAAACTGTTCAGAATTGATAACTGGAATTGGAATGATGGGGAGATTTTTTGGAAGTGAACGTGGCGGCGTTGCATGGGCATACTAGAGGACGAGAAATAGGGGGGGGGGGGGTAGTTGCTCCCCAAAAATTTGGGAAAAGGCCAGACAAGGAGGCTAAGAATTCGATCATTAAATAAACATTATTGGAAATCAGTGATAAGGATGCTCCCAAGCAAAACTCCCACCCCCTTAGGTCTTAAATTCTGGATGGTTCCTGAGTATATTATTTTTGCCAAGACAGAGCAGCACATGATAACCTCTCAGACCAACAAATGAATGTGAGCGTGAATGAATTTGTTTTGGTTGTAAAAGTGCTAAAACTGATAGCAGTTATACCCAAAATCCTTGCATTATATATAGCTGGATATTGTAACTTTTGGATTTATTCAAAACATCAAACTGAATAATCAATGTTGAGCAATAATCTAACAGCTCATTGTGGATTTGTAATGGTGTGATCAGTATGGGTTCCAAGTGACACAGCTGAAACTGCGAATATACCAACTGTGAAATCATTATGCTGATACTGAGTATTACTGACATCACAAGAGCAGTGTGGCAGTTGAAAAGAACATGGCACACTAATACGAAATCTGTAATAATGATAAAAACTGTCAGGCAATGTGTACAACCAAAACAAAAAAATTCTAAGTCAAGTGTTCCACCTGACCAGAAGAATCTCAATGTTTTCCAAATAAACTTTTTTGATGTTTTTTCACAAGGCACAAGTCATTACAATTTCAAATAAGATTTTTTTAAAAATAAATTGTCAGTCATTGTAACTCTCCTTTGAGGATATAATAAGTAAGTACAGTGCCTATCACCCAGTGTAGGTATTGAAGCTAAACAAGCTAAACACACACATAATCCATGTGTCATGCAATTTTGTCAGTTTCTTGAAATTTGTGCTTGTACTGTACAAAGTTATGCAGCTAAATCTGTGACATCATAGCCTAAGAATAAAGGAAGTACAAACTTGAAAAAACACACAAATTGCTCACACTTAAAAATGCAAACCTTTTAAAAGAGACAGAACTTGTAAACTACTCAAGATAATTCTTTGTAGCCTTCCAAACCTGCTTATTAACCCCTTGGTCAAAGATTTTGAAAGTTTGAAGAAAATCCATTGTTTTTTTCGAAGAGCCAGACACAATTTGGAAGATCGTTTCAAATTTGGGATTCACAAAGTTGAGTGAGGCAGTGATGTGAAGACTACGCACCACATCCACATGTTGAAGATTATAAATTGTCAACAACGAAGTCCAGCAAGAGTGCATTGCAATAATAATGCCATTTTGGTGTAATTGTCCGGGCTTATGACACTACTTTTTTGAAAAGGATATGATAAACAAAATATGAAAAACACCAAATTGGGTTAAAATTCAACCCAAATCCAACAAAATGCAGTAAAAAAATTGAGGGAGTCAAGGGAAAAACTTTCATTTTTCTTTGAACTCCAAAAATTTGACTCTGATGAACTTGATGCAAAATTGTTTTCTGGCTCGATTTGCATTGGTTGTGATTTTAGTTTTTGAAGTAGTTTCACTAAGTGTGGCCTGATTATCAACGTTTTTCAGTGAAACTTTCCAGACACCAGGAGGGGATATTTAGCCAGATCCAAGAAAAATTTTATGGCCATACCTCAAGTTTAGCTATGAAAACGATAATACATAATGTATTGCGGATATGGTAAATAAAATTAACATAACCTTGAACGTTTTTAAATCAATCTTTTGGAAATAAACTCACCCACAAAAGAAACACAACACTTGATTTTAGCTCACATTTATCCAAATACTTTTTTTGGCCAAAACTAAATCGATGGAATTGATTATATCGTCACAAGCACAATTGTACCAAAAATCATTCAACTGCGACCATTTCCTGTCTTGCTCTGGTCTGTTTTATCAAATTTGAGATTTTCCACAGACAAGACCTCCCCTGCACCTTACAACCAAAAGGAAAATGTCATTTGAAAGTCTACCTAATAGATGATAAAAAGCTGAAAAATTATTTCAGCAACTTCATTTTCACATTTTACACAGATCTTTGAAAATTTGCGTTTCACCAATTTTGGAACACAGTGTCGAAAATGATTTAGTTTTATATCTTTTGAATAGTGCCACTTCGGTGAAATTTTGACAAGATGTGTTCAATATGTCTCTGAGGCATGAGAAAAAAAATTCAAGGAAAAATCTTGATAAGAAAAAATCTTCCATTGCATTGTAGGCCAAATTTTAAAAGTGAAAGCGACAATCACTTAAAAAAATTAAAATCAAAAAACTGAATTCATGATATCGCAAGATGTTTCAGATATCTCTGCCTTGTAATGCACTGAACTGATATTCTGGAAAAAGTTTGAGGTCGATACTTAGAAATGAATTTCTTAAATTACAGAGCATCAGTTTCATTCCAGAAATCATCAACAGGTGGGGCTTTGGGCTTGGACCAATATTACAGCCAAACACTTTGATATAGAATTAGAGTGGACTGCGGCACTGTGAAAATGGCACTTTGTGTGTCGTCATGCTGATGATTTGTCACAATCAAACCCAATACTTTCAATGTTAATTTGATTGAAGGACACTACTCCCACTTGCTGGTGACAGCCAAACGAAAGGATTTTGCTTCTGATTTTCACTCTAAAATCCGTTATGAGAAGTAAAAAGGCTTTCTCTTGATTATGACTAATCAAACGGTATCTATGTTTCCCATATTGAAAGTAGAGAAGATGACACTTCATCGGCTATCATGAGTCACAAAGTGCCATTTTCACAGTGCCACAGTCCACTCTTATTCTATATCAAAGTGTTTGGCTCTAATCAAACCATTGTGGCCAAACTGCAGGTTGATTTATTTGGAATGGAGTCAAGCACCATCTCTTGGAAATATCTGGAATGAGACATGCATTCTGAAATAAAAATTTAGTGTCAAAATATGGACCTGGAACTTTTTTACCGGTATATCAGTTCAGTCCATGTCAAGGCAGATATATCTGATATATCTCGCAATATCATACATTCAGTTTTTGGATTTGAATGTCTTTTTATAGTGACTGTCACTTTTACTATAATAATTTGGCCTTCAATGCAATTAAAGATTTGTTCTTATCAATATCTGGCCTTGAATTTTTTTTTATCACACCTCATAGACATATATTGGACACATCTTGTCCAAATTTCTCAAAAATAGCGCAATTCAAAAGGCATAAAACTAAGTCACTTTGTCATTGTGTTGCAAAATTGGTGAAGAGCAGATTTTCGAAGTTTTGTATGAAATCTAATAAAGTTGCAAAGTAATTGTTTGGCTTTTTAACGTCTATTAGGTAGACTTTCAAATTACCTCTTTCTTTTGGTTATAATGTAGACCGAGGTCACAGTCTTCAAATTTGATAAAACAGACCAAAGAAACACAGGAAAAGGTCGCAGTGGAATGAATTTTGGTACAATTATGCTTTTAGATTATAGAATCAATTACATCTATTTAGTTTTGGCCAAAATAAATTATTTGCAAAAATATGAGCTAAAATCAAGACAAAATATCTATTTTGTTAGTTTTTACAGATCCAAGAGTGAGCGAATGTGCAATATTTGACACATACAAGAGTGAGTGAATGTGCAACATTTGACATATGCAAGAGTGAGTGAATTTGCAAATTTTACACATACAAGAGTGATTGAATATGCAACACTTGGCACATACAAGAGTGAGTGAAAGTGCAACATTTGACGAATACAAGAGTGAGTGAATGTGCAGCATTTGACACATGCAAGAGTGAGTGAATATGCAATATTTGGCACATACAAGAGTGCGTGAATGTGCAACATTTGACATATGCAAGAGTGAGTGAATATGCAACATTTGGCACATACAAGAGTGAGTGAATGTGCAACATTTGACATATGCAAGAGTGAGTGAATGTGCAAATTTAACACATACAGGAGTGATTGAATATGCAACACTTGGCACATACAAGAGTGAGTGAATGTGCAACATTTGACACATACAAGAGTGAGTGAATGTGCAGCATTTGACACATGCAAGAGTGAGTGAATATGCAATATTTGGCACATACAAGAGTGCGTGAATGTGCAACATTTGACATATGCAAGAGTGAGTGAATATGCAACATTTGGCACATACAAGAGTGAGTGAATGTGCACCATTTGACATATGCAAGAGTGAGTGAATGTGCAAATTTAACACATACAGGAGTGATTGAATATGCAGCACTTGGCACATACAAGAGTGAGTGAATGTGTAACATTTGACACATACAAGAGTGAGTGAATGTGCAGCATTTGACACATGCAAGAGTGAGTGAATATGCAATATTTGGCACATACAAGAGTGCGTGAATGTGCAACATTTGCCATATGCAAGAGTGAGTGAATATGCAACATTTGGCACATACAAGAGTGAGTCAATGTGCAACATTTGACATTTGCAAGAGTGAGTCAATGTGCAACATTTATAAGAATGGGTGGATCTACAACATTTCACTAGTGAGACAGTGAATCTGCAACATTTTACGTGAACGAGGGTGAGCGGAAGTGTAACATTTGCCGCATACACAAATGAGTGAATGTGCAACATTTGACACATAAAGAAATGGGTGAATGTGCAACATTTGACACATGCACAAATGTGTGAATGTGTGGCACTTAGCACATACAAGTATTTAAATGAATATGCAACCTGTGACATATACAAGAGTGAACATTTGACACATACACAAATGAGTGGACCTGCAACATTTGACCTATACACGACCAATAAAGTTGTTTTCACCATAGTGTAATTTGCATGAGTGGATGTGCAAAAGCTAACAAAATATATAGTTCCCTGGAGGTAAATATGAGGATAGGCAATTGGTAAGTTCAGCCCTTTAAGCCCATTTCTGAGCACTTACATTGTTGGTTCACTTGGATGATCTTATATGAGAGAAAGAGTGGGAGTCCACAAAACATCGCACAATTTCCCCGATTTGTCCCATGTGAGGGATCTTTTACTAGCTCACACTGACAATGATACAAACGACACAAATTCAACCACGTGGGTACACATCCGAAAACTTTTTTTATATCTTGTCAATTTTAAAAATATCATTTTTAGCCAATGTATTTCCTTGTTCTTTCTTTAATAATTGCCAGGAACAAGGAGACACAGGCTCATTTATATATTTAATAAGAGAGTATAAGGGTTTTCTCATAAGGGTATTATACCCCAAAAATGGCTAAATATATACCCTTACGGTGCCTTCTTTGCTGGGCATGTGAGCAAGCATGGTGTTGGGGGTTTCTTCCCCCTGATTATTAACATTAATGCGATTCAAGGGGCCCAAGACAAATACTCAACCCTGGGGATTAAACTGAGTTAACTTGGCCATTCTTGTTGTGTGCCTGTGCACTTGGATGGAGCACAACGTCACAGACAGAGTCATACACAACGTCTTCAAAGAAATATGTTACGTTTTACCAATCGCGTCATCTACGTATTACTCTTCATTTGCATACTCATCAAGGTCAGCCCAGTAAAAGGTCAGTGGAGTACTTGATTTGGAATTATAAGTTTTCTTAAGATTGGAAGGAATCAACATTCTCATGTGATTAAGCATTCTTATTTTGGTCACGTCTGCCAGAGATTGTCTCAGATTGATACGGAATTACACCATTATTTTACTACACTAGTATCCTACTTCTTTCACAAGACCTAAGTACTGTTACATTGCTTCAGATTATGGTGCAAACACAATGAAGTAACAACTGATCACTTTTATTTAATGTCAAGTCACTCGATAAATATAGGGGACACTGGGGTAAGTTGTGCCATTTTTTGTGTATATACCATTTTCGGGCTGTCTGAATATCTGAATATCAGGTGTCAAAATATAACAACTTCGTTAAGGATTAGCTAGAGCCCTATGCAGATTGGTGGTCAACTGGAAAAATTAATTTTCTTATTTTCAGTTTGCAAACTGGCTTGGCCACGTCAATGACAGCTTTCTGTTAGTCTCATAATCCTATCTTCTTATTTCATGAAGTACCTTAAGTCATTTGATTAGTTTGTTTATTGTCACCTGTTCCGATGGATATGATAAGCACTGAATCAACTGATTAAACACGACTGTCACAAACAAAACATTTTTAAGCGAGTGACATCACACGACCAAGTTGAAAGTTAATTTTGAAAATGTTTGGACCACCAATTTACAAACAGTCATAATGCAGGTAGTAGTGTTATTGTTATTGCTTTTATAGGAAGATAATCATAAACAATTAAAGAAAGCAGGTCATGTGCCAAAATTTCCACACTGCACATGACAAGCATGTTGTTCTTTGTCGGCAAACACTAAAGCCACACATAATTGATTCTTAGCTTCGCGGACCCGCCGACACAATAGATTCCCTGCCGATGGAAAAAAAAAATTGCAAAAAATAATAATAATATAAAATTTTTGACATTATAAAATTTTTTTTTTTTGTCCTACCGACCGACCCTAGAAAAAGGGCCTTGAGAGGAATCCGAGAAGCTAAAGATCAATTATGTGTGGCCTAAAATTTGAGTCACCAGAGTCGCACCTTTCCCCAGTGCCGCATCTGTCATAACTTTTGAAGTCCAAATCACTTTTTAGAGAAAAGCTGTCACCTAACATTCACAATGCAATGTCAAATTTGACACATTAAATACAATGCTGATTGTTGAAATGTAAAATGAAACAGATATGTAAAAAGTCCTTCAAGTTACCATTGACCAGATCGACTGACAATTACGCGGCTGTAATTGTTGTGACATCATGTCATTATCTTCATTTATGTTGGAGATCGGAGCTTCTGATTACTTTTTTTTTAGTGTTTCAACGCATAATTTGCTGTTTGAATATAGTGAAATTCTGAATTTTGGATGCACATAGGAGGTGGTTGTAAACACCTAAATTCGGTTTTCCATTAATTTTAGCCTCAACAGTTAGTGACACAACTTAACCCCATGTCACCACTTACCATGGTCTTATTGAAACAGTAGGTAAATTAAAAATAAACTAAAACAGTATTATTGAAACAGTAGGTAAATTAAAAATAAACTAAAACAATAATAACTCGTGTTGGATCAGTCAGGTAAATTATTTTGATTTTCAGTGACATAGATTAGGTTGTCATTTGGAGCGATGCATTTAAAATATTTTTTATTTGGTTCTATGACAGAGATCTATTATTATCCATGCAATAACTATGTATCCTTCAATTTTTCTCATAGACTGAAAGCTTGATGTCATGCTGAGACTGCGTGGCTGTTGGTCAGTTGAGTTGTGAGTTGAAAAACCATAATGTCATGCAAGGCTTTTTCGGTGATGTCAAGCTATATCCATGTATATTCTCATTGGTCGGGAGAGTCAGCTAAATGACATCAAGCAGTTGCTCTTTGAAAAATTGTACTAAATTAACATTGTGAAGGCTCCATGTCATAATCACTTAGTCAATTCCAAACATGGATACTCAAAGCATGCCATGTGATGCCAGGGCGGCTTTATGTGTAATCTTTCTGGAAGAAGATATGGGAAGTAGAAGAGGAAGGTTTTGTAATATGTGACAGAGAACATCTGATCCAACTATCTGTCCTCAATATGCATCTACTGAATGCATGTCACTCAGCTGGGGAAGGAGTTTTGTAAATAGCTGTAAAACAGAGACAAGACTTTCACCAAATCTCACAGCTAGACGAATCCCAGCTTGAAGGTCAAAGCAGTGTATCGCCATGCTCAATCACCAGGAACCCAAAAATATAACTGAAACTTGAGCAACTGTTATTTCTGGATATTATATCTAAGGTGCAATGAACAACAAAAACCAACACAATTTTAGAGACATGAAACTGTTGAAGAATTGCTGTAACTGTTTGTTATTGCTAATTATACCAGCCAATTTGATTAGGTCGTCAGTATGTTGTCATGCTCTTCAGCTGCACATCACAAAGAGTTGCCAGACCAATATAATAGCTGTCCTGAATCAGTATGACATCATGCTATCGGTCAGAGGAAAAAACAAGAATCCGCGGATTCAAAACCGACCTAGCGCAATGAAATTGAAGGTGCCATTGCTTAAACCACTGAGCAACTGATATTGGAAGATAGGCGAAATAGTTGATTGAAAGATGCTAGACTATTAGTATAGAATCAATGCAGTTTGAACAGATTTCTAAAAAAAAAAGAAAAAATGGCTGTCAAAATGGCCGCCATCTTGGATTTCTCAACATTTCACTCATCCATACCCACAGGCCAATACCTGTACCAAATTTCATAACTGTAAGTGAAATATTAAGGTCACAATCGGCAGTTCAAGAATGAAGAAAGATGGCTGCCAAAATGGCCACCACAAAATGGCCGCCATCTTGGATTTCTCGACATGTTCCCAATCTATACCCAGAGTCCCATACCTGTACCAAATTTCATAACTGTAGGTGAAATATTAAGGTCAAAATGGGCAGTTCAAGAATGAAGAAAGATGGCTGCCAAAATGACCACCACAAAATTGCCGCCATCTTGGATTTATCGACATGTTCCCAATCCATACCCAGAGGCCCATACCTGTACCAAATTTCATAACTGTAAGTGAAATATTAAGGTCACAATGGGCACTTCAAGAATGAAGAAAGATTGCTGCCAAAATGGCCGCCACAAAACGGCAGCCATCTTGGATTTCTCGACATGTTCCCAATCCATACCCAGAGGCCCATACCTGTACCAAATTTCATAACTGTAAGTGAAATATTAAGGTCACAATGGGCACTTCAAGAATGAAGAAAGATTGCTGCCAAAATGGCCGCCACAAAACGGCAACCATCTTGGGTTTCTCGACATGTTCCCAATCCATACCAAGAGTCCCATAGCTGTGCCAAATTTTATAACTGTAAGTGAAATATTAAGGTCACAATCGGCACTTCAAGAATGAAGAAAGATTGCTGCCAAAATGGCCGCCACAAAATGGCAGCCATCTTGGATTTTTCGACATGTTCCCAATCCATACCCAGAGTACCATACCTGTACCAAATTTCATAACTGTAAGTGAAATATTAAGGTCACAATGGGCACTTCAAGAATGAAGAAAGATGGCTGCCAAAATAGCCACCACAAAATGGCCGCCATCTTGGATTTATCGACATGTTCCCAATCCATACCCACAGGCCAATACCTGTACCAAATTTCATAACTGTAAGTGAAATATTAAGGTCACAATGGGCACTTCAAGAATGAAGAAAGATGGCTGCCAAAATGGCCACCACAAAACGGCAGCCATCTTGGATTTCTCGACATGTTCCCAATCCATACCCAGAGACCCATAGCTGTGCCAAATTTCATAACTGTAGGTGAAATATTAAGGTCACAATCGGCAGTTCAAGAATGAAGAAAGATGGCTGCCAAAATGGCCGCCACAAAACGGCAACCATCTTGGGTTTCTCGACATGTTCCCAATCCATACCAAGAGTCCCATAGCTGTGCCAAATTTCATAACTGTAAGTGAAATATTAAGGTCACAATGGGCAGTTCAAGAATGAAGAAAGATTGCTGCCAAAATGGCCGCCACAAAATGGCAGCCATCTTGGTTTTTTCGACATGTTCCCAATCCATACCCAGAGTACCATACCTGTACCAAATTTCATAACTGTAAGTGAAATATTAAGATCACAATGGGGAAAAACCTTGTCTGTCATTGCAAAACATGGTTTACATCTGGTTTGTGGTTGCAGTTTATGCCTACTGTTTATGGTTTCACCTGATCCATTTACAGCTCCTGTATTAACCGGCCTCCGCTGCTAGGCCGGTTAAAAATTGAAGGATACATAGTTATTGGATGGATAATAAGCTATTTTTCTATATCATGTTTCAGAAAATCTAAATAATGAAATCATTTCCTTATAATAGCCCAACATGATGATAAACTTGTACAGCACAAGTTCCATGACTAATCAATTAGCATTAAAAACTGTCATTAAACAGGCACTTTGGGAAATCTCCTCAATTCAGTATCATTAGGGCTAATAGAGGAGATAAAAAGGGAGATTTGTTTTAAGGAAATACTAATTTATTTCCTTCTCAGAGGAGGTGGCCGGATGTATTGGTATTACATTTTCAGCTGCATAGCATTAGGCCTAAATTTTGATGGACATAGTGTGATTTGAGGCTAACAAGTACAACTAAATGCAAATTGATATCCTCATGTATTAAAGTTGATAATTGCAGAAATCATACAAAAATATCCATTAACACTGCTAAGACCCCACAACATCGTATACATGTATTAAAAGTTTGTTTACCAAAGCTAAATAAGGTGTAGGGCATGGGGGATAAGTCTATTGGGAGAAGAGGTATCATGCAGCCACATTAATGCTCACGTGTAAGCACATTACAAGTGAAATTTAGTCGTAAGTGGGGAGATTTAGAATCAAGGCAAAATTTGCATTTAATACACCCACAATCCAGCTTTGTGGCCTAGGAATTTGCAAACACTGGGAGCCACTACCAAACCTGTCTGCATGGGACCTTAGTCCTCACAACCAAAGCTGGGGCAGGCTGCACATGAGCTAGAATTCCCCCGCAGCATTATTGTATACACTCAGAGCTCACAGGCTGAGAGTGAGGGCACATACCTTGGTCACTTCATCTGTCCATTTCATAAATAATTTGGTAATTTGACCCCAACTTCCTGGAAGAAATGACAAGGAAGAAATAATGTATGATTATCTGATCCATGGCAAACACCAGTACATGATTATCCATGTACCTTATATTTAATACTTTTCACGTAAAGTGATAACCACACAATAAGGGCAATTTACAACAAGGCACTAAATTATATTCTATTTCACACATATCTAAAAATATTTCTGAAACTAAACTAATTTTCCCAAGTATCAATACATTTTTCATACAGATCTGGTCCATGTGCCCTTAATATTAATTAATGAGACCAGTCTTACTATCCATTCATAATCATAAGTTGCCAGATTTCAGATTTGCATTAGCGTGATTAGGCATGACTATATTCTCAATTGGCATTTTTGAAATATCCAGGGCCATGAGCCAAATTAAATATATGTCCCTGTTATGCAGTGTCACCAGCAATGTCAGACATTCCAGACTTCGAAATTTAATTCAGAACAGTACAGTACAAGCAGTGGTGGAAATGGAAAATTTTCGTCAAGGGAGCTCTTGGCTGGTGTGGCAGCGGGCCATTCAAAATTTTTAAAAGGGATAAACTTCTGCCACCACAGCATGATTTACGCTAAAAACACCTGAAGGAATGAAAAATTGAACATGATTGTGATTTCAGAACCGCTCTGCTGCAGCTCCCCTGTTTTTTTATCATGGGAGCTCAGCCCCCCCCCTCTATTCCATCACTGAGTATTAGCCTGCAAGAAAACATGATATCATGGAGTATACCATACCAGTCATTGGAAGCTGTGACAGCTCTGTGACATGAAGCTGGGAACCTCCAGAGCCCACTTCTCGCATCAAGCTCAAATTTCAAACCAAACTCATGTCTAATTCCGAATTGTATTATGCACCTTCTTATTTCCCCATGTACGAGGGACGTTCAGAAAGTTCAAGGCTTTTTTTCATATGGACACTTATTTTCAATCCAGAACTATGAATTTTTCACAGGATAAACTTTCAGTTTCCATGGCAACCACAGAATGACTTAAAAATGTCCAAATTGTCCAAAATTTTGGAAATCCATTCCAAATGTGCTGAATTTTATCCTGTGAAAAATTCATAGATCTAGATTGAAAATAAGTATCCTAATGAAAAAAAGCCTTGAACTTTCTGAACGCCCCTCGTACTTTTTCTTAAAACAACAAAAATACATTTTCAGATTAGCACAATCCCACATATGTAATCATGCCTTATAAGAAACCAATTTGCTGTGGAATTCCCTTTTTGTTGAAATACTCATGAATAATAGAGATCTCTAAGTCTCAAATAATGAAAGTAATTCCCCTGGATTATACAAATACATTCCTCAAATCATTGCACAATGGGTTTCTCTCATAAATATTTGTCTTGAAATGTTAAGCCTCAAGATTTGGCACCAGGCATCAAGAGGGAAAAGGAAGAAAAGAGAGCAAAAATTAACATCTCACAAGATTTTTAGATCCATCTAAATGCTATTTATCTTTTGAAGAAACAGTGTGAAAAATAGTTTGATTTAAGTATACCCTTTTGAAGTTCACTAATCTAAAACTTTCAGTTTTTTTTTTCAGTATACATCAATTGAATATTTAGCTGACATTCGGATTTCATGTACCAATTATATGAAGATCATGGTTTGAAAAAATGAAAATGAAGATCTGTTATGTTCGTTCTTTCTTCTTTTTTTTGTCTTCTTTTTTTCTTTACAGTATAGGCCTACTGGCAGCTTATATATATACATTTTGGTAATCTCGAAGTCGATATCCAATCACCCATTTAGTCAATAGCCTGGGTATTGAAAGCCCCACTTACCAGAATGTAAACAAAATTAATTTATAACATTGTAGCAAGTGATTAGATTCCCCTGGCATTTCTTGGACTAATCTGATTAGAGAGTCTTGAGTAGTGACTACTGAGCAGCCAAGGCCCTCCTCTTTCCCACGACACATGAACCTTGCTATGTAGACAAACATAATATCATCATTTTAGCAAAGCAATACATTCTGTCTTACAAAACTGAAGACCTACTGAAAATTGTTTCAAAAATACGACTTTTTTATTTTATGATACATACAATTTTAAAATTTATGTCAGTGTAAAAAATATATTACCACAGCAACATCCCTGACATTTTCAATCACAGGTAGTAATGTCTTTGCCTGACTAGCTGTAGGTATAAAGAGAATTACAGACAAATTGATATCTGAACATACACAATAGAGATGCTTTGATGCTAAGGACTGAGTAAGGATACAGACAAATCTGGAATCTGAAGACTGTGAGCACACAGAGAAATGTTGTCGGGATACACACAAAACAGGTATCTGAAGATTGTGAGCACATAGAAAATGGTGTCTGGACACAGACAAAACTGGTATCTGAAGATTGTGAGCGCATAGAAAATGGTGTCTGGACACAGACAAAACTGGTATCTGAAGATTGTGAGCACATAGAAAATAGTGTCTGGATACAGACAAAACTGGTATGTGAAGATTGTGAGCACATAGAAAATGGTGTCTGGATACAGACAAAACTGGTATCTGAAGATTGTGAGCGCATAGAAAATGGTGTCTGGATACAGACAAAACTGGTATCTGAAGATTGTGAGCGCATAGAAAATGGTGTCTGGATACAGACAAAACTGGTATGTGAAGATTGTGAGCGCATAGAAAATGGTGTCAGGACACAGACAAAACAGGTATCTGAAGATTGTGAGCTCATAGAAAATGGTGTCTGGATACAGACAAAACTGGTATCTGAAGATTGTGAGCACATAGAAAATGGTGTCTGGATACAGACAAAACTGGTATCTGAAGATTGTGAGCGCATAGAAAATGGTGTCTGGATACAGACAAAACAGGTATCTGAAGATTGTGAGCTCATAGAAAATGGTGTCTGGATACAGACAAAACTGGTATCTGAAGATTGTGAGCACATAGAAAATGGTGTCTGGATACAGACAAAACTGGTATCTGAAGATTGTGAGCGCATAGAAAATGGTGTCTGGATACAGACAAAACAGGTATCTGAAGATTGTGAGCTCATAGAAAATGGTGTCTGGATACAGACAAAACTGGTATCTGAAGATTGTGAGCACATAGAAAATGATGTCTGGATACAGACAAAACTGGTATCTGAAGATTGTGAGCACATAGAAAATAGTGTCTGGATACAGACAAAACTGGTATCTGAAGATTGTGAGCACATAGAAAATGGTGTCTGGATACAGACAAAACTGGTATGTGAAGATTGTGAGCGCATAGAAAATGGTGTCTGGTTACAGACAAAACTGGTATGTGAAGATTGTGAGCGCATAGAAAATGGTGTCTGGTTACAGACAAAACTGGTATGTGAAGATTGTGAGCGCATAGAAAATGGTGTCTGGATACAGACAAAACAGGTATCTGAAGATTGTGAGCTCATAGAAAATGGTGTCTGGATACAGACAAAACTGGTATCTGAAGATTGTGAGCACATAGAAAATGGTGCTTTGGATACAGACAAAACTTGTATCTGAAGATTGTGAGCACATAGAAAATGGTGTCTGGTTACAGACAAAACTGGTATCTGAAGATTGTGAGCGCATAGAAAATGGTGTCTGGTTACAGACAAAACTGGTATGTGAAGATTGTGAGCGCATAGAAAATGGTGTCTGGATACAGACAAAACAGGTATCTGAAGATTGTGAGCTCATAGAAAATGGTGTCTGGATACAGACAAAACTGGTATCTGAAGATTGTGAGCACATAGAAAATGGTGCTTTGGATACAGACAAAACTGGTATCTGAAGATTGTGAGCACATAGAAAATGGTGTCTGGTTACAGACAAAACTGGTATCTGAAGATTGTGAGCGCATAGAAAATGGTGTCTGGATACAGACAAAACAGGTATCTGAACGCAAACGAAGCATAATATTATGCCCTGATAGGCCTACTGACTAACAGGTGCCTGAAACAGACAAAACTGGTGTCTGAAATTCCGAATACACAAGACTAAACTGGTGTCTGAAGATTTTAAGATGTGCCAACAAAGCAATATCTCTGGATGCTGACTATCTCGGTATCTCTTACAGCATCTAGGTCATTCTAGGAGACATTTTATTTATTGGCTTCAGTAAATTTGATGTGGGGGAGGCGGAACTTCAATATCATTATGGTATGGACAAGTATGATTCCAGTTGCTTATATTTGTTTTCTCCTTTTCAGCCTTTGATGTCTTCGAGCAACTCCAGTGCGAAGGAGATACCTGGATCAGCCAATGCCCTTCTTACAGTGGCCATGTCTTTCTGCAGGGCTTTTTAGGCAGAAGGGACCCTAAACCCTGCAGACCTTATAGCCAAGGAGATGTGCCGTCTTGTGAAGTCAAAGGATTCCTTCGGAGACTCCAAAGCGCATGTTTCGCACAAGAACTGTGTCGGTTCCCAGTTGCTCGTTCGGACAGCTGTCCGGCCTCTGCCAGTGCCTACATGAAGGCTACATATGCATGTGTACCAGGTGGGTGAATTTTCTCATGAACTGCATGACAAGAAAGTTATCAAAATGGATATTAGGGTTTTTTCAGCTAGCTGTATTATAATTCGTCTAACAAAAATCTCAAGACTTGAGCATACATTTGGTCTATATTTCATTTTACCTACTTCATGGCTTGAATCTGAATTTAACTTATTTAAGAGAGGTTTTCTGAGAGCATCAAGGATTTTGCCAATATATTGGAAAGTGGGGGTCGGCGGATTTGAATGAAATTTGGTGGAGATGTTACCACAACTGATCGAAGAAAAACCTGACCATCAGTTTTCATTTTTATAAATTTGCCTTTCCAGGAGAGCCCTTTAAACAAAATGGCCGACAATCGCCTTTTGGACCAATTTTTGATGTTTTCAGTTCAAGAATACAGTGCATATTTGAGGATATCCTGCTCTTTTTTTATAGATGCCATGGCTACAATGTAAACTAGGTTCACTTTCTACATTCATAAATAACATTTTTACCAGGTTTTACATTTCTCCTGTAAATAGGCATTTCTGTATACCCCACTAAGTGCGGCAGTATTTTCTCGACTTCTGCAAATTTGGAAATGTGTAGAAATTGAAAATAGATATCCTCAAATTGCCAATCTGAACACGCCTACCCTGATAGTCCATTATAAGTGGCTGAAACTACAGCTGTTAGTTGACAAATTCCATTAAAAAAATCACGGTTATTCTCATAAGTTTATTTTTTAGAGTCTCGGCAAATAAGCATCTTTTTTAAAAAATAAAAAAACGTTAAAAACACCCTAAGAAACATGTGAATAGCAAAGCTATCCCTACCTTTTCAGTAAATTTGAAAACATAGCCTTAAAGACAAGCATATGAGACATATATTTCATTAAAAATATCATGGTTAGCCTTTTAGAGTTTTTCTATCCAGCCCCAGCAAATAGGTATTCTTTTTATTTCTTGAAAATGGTGCAAAAATGCCGAAAATCGAGAAAACCACTGTAAGCTACTCCCATATGGAAAGCCTTCCCCTTATTTCTCAAAGAAGTCAGATATACCACCTTTAAGAACATAATCTAATACACGTATTTCATTTAAAAAATCGCGGTTAGCCCAATAAGCTTTTTCTACACAGCCTCAACAAGTAGGCATTCTTTTGACTTGTTCAAAACGTTATGAAAAAGGCAAAATCAAGAAAATTGCTCTGAGTTACGCCCATAGAGCAGCTTTCCCCCTAATTTACTAGGAAAGCCAGTCATGCAACCTTAAAATAAATCATCTAATACATATGTTTCACTAATAAAATCAAATTTATTCATATTTACATTTTCTACAGAACCTCGGAAAATAAGCATACTTTCAAAAAAGTGAAGAAAAGTGAAAATCACCCTGAGAAACATGAGAGTAGCACACCTAACCCCATATTTTCGGTAAAGTTGAATACATAACCTTAAAGAGCACCATCTAAGACATGTATTTCATTAAAAAAATCATGGTTACCCTATTACGGTTTTTCTATCCAGGCTCAGCAAATAGGCATTCTTTTTTATTTCTTCAAAATAGTGCAAAAACGCCAAAAATCGAGAAAACCACTGTAAGTTGCTCCCATATAGGAAGCCTTCCTCTAATTTCTCAGTGAAGTCAGATATACAGGCTTAAAGGACATAATCTAATACATGTATTTCACGGAGAAAATCACAATTAGCCGAATAGGTTTTTTCTACACAGCCTTAGCAAATAGGCATTCTTTTTACTTTAAAAATATCGTGAAAAACGCAAAAATCGAGAAAATTATTTACACCAGTATACCAGTCCTTTTCATAATTTCTCAGTAAAGCCAGTTTTACAACCCTAAAAAATGCCATCTAAAACATGCATTTTACCAATAAAATCAGTTATTCCAACTTGCTTTTTCTACAGACCCTCGGCAAATAAGCAAACTTTCAAAAAAAGGCATAAAAAAATCACCTTAAATCCAACCTTTACGTATTTTCTCTGTAATGCCAGATATAAAGCTGTAATGAACACTATCTAATGCACAATTTTTTATTTAAATAAGAAGGTTAGTTCTGCAGGTTTCTCTCCAGGGCTTTCCTGTGAATTTTAGTAAGTATTATTTTATATATATATATATATATCAAAATTATATGAAAAGGCAAAATTGCTCCTAGTAACACCTGCTTTGCAAGTCTCCCCCTGATTGCTCTAATGTTGCACCAGTAGGGGAGAGCGGGGCACAGTGAGACGGTGGGCACAGTGAGACAAAGCCCGTAGCATCTACCTGGTACTGTTTACAGATCAACCCTTTTTTGTATAGTACAAAAATTAAGTAAGTGAGAGACTGTCCTATATCTTGAATGCTTATGCAGCATATTGAGAGTGGAATTTCAATATTTTTGTTTTTAGCCTGTAAAAGTAAATAATTTTGCTAAACGACTTTTTGTTATAATTCCCAAGAAAAATGGTATAATGCAAAGCGATTGTCAGGGATTCAAACCTTGGTTGTTTGTCTTAGTTTAGTGAGATGACGAACCACAATGCAGGCATCCGGTCCGCAGGATTCAAAAATTTTATAAACAGAGCTGCATGGGGCACAGTGAGACAGTTTGAAGCGGGGCACAGTGAGACATCACAAAATACACTCGAAACAACCTGAATGTAATGCATGGCTCTCAATTCACTATTAAAAACAAAATACGTGCTATAAACTACTGATTTTAGTGAGTATTATCCACAGGGAAGCGTCAAAGAAGAATTTTGATTAGGATGTAACAGGTGCGGCAGGTTAAATAAGTCGTGCATGTGTCCCATGCGATGAAGTTTCAAAACATGCTCAAAAGAGGACCTAAAAAATCACCTAGCCAGCTGCTTTTATTAGAGTACAGTAGTTTCTGATGCAACAATTGATAGAACAATTCTGCAGGTCCTGATGATTGGCGGTTATGACAGCGGACGCCCTGTCTCACTGTGCCCCGCCTGCTGTCTCACTGTGCCCCACCCACGGGGCACAGTGAGACACTTAAAGAGCACGGTCATAACTCAAAATTTCTCCAAACCTGTGAAAGGTAGGAACCTGAAACTACTGGACAATATACCCAACGTCATTATCTTTAATGTGGACCTGATCTCATTTAACTCGTTGCTGCCAACATTTTGGAAGACTTCAAAATTAAAAAAGTGTCTCACTGTGCCCCGCTCTCCCCTATTGTAGTGTTCCTCCTCATTTCTGTGTAAAGTCAGTTACACAACATTGAATAACTCCATGTGATTCAGATACATGAATCTCTCAAATGACAATTCACATTTGGGGCCATTATATGATCCAGAAAGCTGAATTGTGTTTTTGTCTTAATTAATTAAATGGAAGTATAGCATGAAAACCTTTTTTTTCCTTTTGCAACACCACCTCAAGTAAAATATCAAAGGTACAAAGGTTCTGGTACACTGTAGGTTTACATTGAACACATTTAAAAACAACTTGTTTCCTCTTTCTCTCTTTTGTCTTTCTTCCTCTTTTCCCCATCTCTTCTTTTCTTTTCTTCCTTCCATTTCTTTCTTCCTTCCAATCTTACCATATCCTTTCTGTATTGATTTCTTCTTTTTCCCTTCCTTTATTCATTTCTTTGATTATTTAGTGGTCTATTGTTTCAAACACCTCAGTATGAAAATACTCAGCAGCGTTTACAATTTAATATATTATTTAAAAAGTGTGATACACAGGGAATTATGTATGAATTTAAAATAATCATTTTCATGATAGTCTAGTGGCTGTTTGTGATTGCCACATTCACAGTTTCTAACATAATGAGTGTTTCTTTCATTCCTTCTATACTTTCTTCTTTAAATCCTCTTGCTCTTCATTTTTTCCTTGCTTCTTACCTTCTTTAGTTCCCTTCTTTTCTTCCTTCTTTGCTTTCTTCCTTCATCCCTTCTTCCTCTCATCCCTCGCCCTCTGATTTTTTTTTTGCTTTCCATACTTTTTCTTCATGCATTCTTTCCTTCCTTCTTCGCCGCTTTCTTTCCTTTTTTTAAGTTTATTTCTCTCCTTTGTACCTTCCTATCTTCGTGTATACCTTCCTTCATACCTTAAATTGTTTTGATCTTCCCTAGTGTCTTTGTTTCATCCGTTTTTCAATATTTCATTTACTTTCTTCCTAGATTGTCCTTCCTTTCTGTCTTCCTTTCTGTCTTCCTTTCTGTCTTCCTTTCTGTCTTCCTTTCTGTCTTCCTTTCTGTCTTCCTTTCTGTCTTCCTTTCTGTCTTCCTTTCTGTCTTCCTTTTTTCCTGGCCTCCTTTGTAGTTTTCTCTCTTCCTTTCTTCCTGTCTTAATTTCTGTCTCTCTTCCTTAATTCCTTTTTGTATTTGTGACTTCTTACACCATGAATACACATCATCTTTCAGTGGTGAACATTTGGAAAAGTGTTTTGTATTGAGTAACGGCAAAATTTATTGTTATAGTCCATCCAAAAACAACAACAAAATGGTGAGAGACTGGAGTCTATTCATACAACATTCATTTTAAGCAAGATAGAAAGCTAGCCAGGTGCATACCACCAGTATTTATCAACTGGTTTTTCATCATTCTTCACACAGTTTGACTATTCTTGCTTATCTATATTTTAAAAATCGTTCCCCGAATAGACCAGGGGCCTTGCTATAACAGTTTTGAGCTATGCGAATGGGACAAACATGGCAATGTTGTCACAATGTTGTCACAATGTTGTCACAATGTTGTCACAACGTTTTCATGATGTTGCTACATTTTAGATGTGTCCACTGTGATATAACAGACTTGACTGAGCAATTAGTGGGAGACTTGCTGTATGACTAACTTCAAGTGACGTTCCATATTTTCGCCCTTTTTACACTATTTTGGAGAAATCAAAAGAACGTGTAGAAAGAGCCTATGTGATCAGTCATGATTCCTTAGTGAAAAACACCTATGTTGTTCTTTAAGGCTTATCATTTACTTAGGTAAGGAAATAGGTTATGTAAGTGTGCAACTTTGAGTGCTTTACTGGATTTTTGCCATTTTTACAGCATTTTGGACAAGTTAAAAGACTAAGATGAAAAACAATGCCTCTTCGCTAAGGCTCTGTATATAAAAGACCATTGAGGCTATCCATGTTTTTGTATGAACAATTTGTATTAGACTGTGTTCTTTTAAGTTGTAAAATTTATATTTGACATTACTGAGAATTTAGGGGTAGTTTTGCCATTCACATGTTTCTTAGATTGATTTTAAGGGTGTTTTTTTTTTACTTTTTCGAAAGTATGCTTAATTGGCGAGGCTCTGAAGAAAAATATATATGAATAAGAATGATTTTATTTGTAAAATGTATGTATTAGATGGCATTCTTAAAGGTAATATGAATGGCTTTTTTTATAAGATATGGAAAGGACGGGCATGCTGACCAGTGCAAAAAATTTCTTGATTTTGCCTTTTTTTTGCAATATTTTTAACAAATCAAAAGAATGTCTATTTGCTAAGGCTGTGTAGAAAAAACCTATTCGGCTAATTGTGATTTTGTCAGCGAAATACATGTGTTAGATTACGTTCTTTAAGCCTGTTTATCTGACTTCACTGAGAAATTAGAGGAAGGCTTCCTATGTGGGAGCAACAAACAGCGGTTTTCTCGATTTTTGGTGTTGTTGCACCATTTTGAAGAAATCAAAAAGAATGCCTATTTGCTGAGCCTGGATAGAAAAACCGTAATAGGGTAACCATGATTTTTTTAATGAAATACATGTCTTAGATGGTGCTCTTTAAGGTTATGTATTCAACTTTACTGAAAATATGGGGTTAGGTGTGCTACTCTCATATTTCTTAGGGTGATTTTCACTTTTTTTCACTTTTTTGAAAGTATGCTTATTTTCCGAGGTTCTGTGGAAAATGTAAATATGAATAAATTTTATTTTATTAGTGAAACATATGTATTAGATGATTTACTTTAAGGTTGCATGACTGGCTTTCCTAGTTAATTAGGGGGAAAGCTGCTCTATGGGCGTAACTCAGAGCAATTTTCTTGATTTTGCCTTTTCACAACGTTCTGAACAAATAAAAAGAATGCCTATTTGCTGAGGCTGTGTAGAAAAAGCTTATTGGGCTAACTGCAATTTTTTTAATGAAATACGTGTATTAGATTATGTTCTTAAAGGTGGTATATCTGACTTCTTTGAGAAATAAGGGGAAGGCTTTCCATATGGGAGTAGCTTACAGTGGTTTTCTCGATTTTCGGCATTTTTGCACCATTTTCAAGAAATAAAAAGAATGCCTATTTGCTGGGGCTGGATAGAAAAACTCTAAAAGGCTAACCATGATATTTTTAATGAAATATATGTCTCATATGCTGTTCTTTAAGGCTGTTTATTCAAATTTACAGAAAAGGTAGGGATAGCTTTGCTATTCACATGTTTCTTAGGGTGTTTTTAACATTTTTTGATGTTTTAAAAAAGATGCTTATTTGCCGAGGCTCTAAAAAATAAACTTATGAGAATAACCGTGATTTTTTTAATGGAATTTGTCAACTAACAGCTGTAGTTTAAGCCACTTATAATGGACTATCAGGGTAGGCGTGTTCAGACTGACAATTTGAGGATATCTATTTTCAATTTCTGCACATTTCCAAATTTGCAAAAGTCGAGAAAATACTGCCGCACTAAGTGGAGTATACAGAAATGCCTATTTACAGGAGAAATGTAAAACCTGGTAAAAATGTTATTTATGAATGTAGAAAGTGAACCTAGTTTACATTGTGGCCATGGCATCTATAAAAAAAGAGCAGGATATCCTCAAATATGCACTGTATTATTGAACTGAAAACGTCAAAAATTGGTCCAAAAGGCGATTGTCGGCCAGTTTGTTTAAATGGCTCTCCTGGAAAGGCAAATTTATAAAAATGAAAACTGATGGTCAGGTTTTTCTTCGATCAGTTGTGGTAACATCTCCACCAAATTTCGTTCAAATCCGCTGACCCCAACTTTCCACCCAATCCTTGATGCTCTCAGAAAACCTCTCTTAAGTGTCAATTAAAGACGTACCTCTTTAGTGTTTATTGAATGTTGATTGGTGATTTTAATAATTTCCTTTAATTTTTTTATCTCTTAATTCTATAAACTTATTTAATTTTCAAAAATTGTACAGTGTGTTGAGATGTTTTACATGTAATGCACTTCAAACCAATAAACATTACATTCATTATCATTAATCTGGCAGAGAGTTTGCTTTTTTCTATTTTGATAATTATCAATATATTTATATACCCTCATGTTTCTTGGTTGCAGTGAAGCTGATGTGGACCATGTGTGCGACCCCTTCCATCATCAGAGAGCGAGAGGGCTTCCTTGTAGCAACTGCTCTGTCATTGCCAAAAGAAGACGGTGGCCCTTGTGTGGTCAGGATCCAAGCTTACAAGAACCAGATGGTCTTAATTGACGTTCTACAGAGTTTTGACAACATTAAGATCACCCACTGCACACACTCATTGCAAATTGGCCAGCCAAAGAAACACCGAAAGGTTGACAGGTCATGCCATGCAGCAGCCAGCAGGGCACGCTTTAGTTGGTATGTCGATGTGGTAATATTCCACCAGATGGCCGAGGCGGCAAATTCAAACATCCCTCCAGATAAAGACTTCGTAAAGATATTGCTATATTTCAAAGGTGAGTAACTTAACAGTGGAACTGTAACTATATGTTGAAGACAGATAAATATAAGAGACATAAGATGAAATAGAAAATGCCATTTGGCATACAAAATTTAAAAAAATTACAAAAGAAATACAAATATGCATGCACAGGACCCACAAAATTTATCAATACCATTTACCTTTTATCACAAGATCATTCGATGGATATTACCCTGATTTTATCATTCGCTTTTATGTTTCAGTTGTCGCAGCGAAATATGATTATGATTCAGATGGAGGAGACAAAACAAACACAAATCTGCCAAAGAGGCCTGCAGACCCAACTTTAATGCCACTGCCTTCTAAACCCATACAGAACAATACATTTGACATCCTGAATCCAAGCAACACTGGTCTCTTCGACACATCTAATCCTGCAGTTGCTTTTCCAACAACTGTTATCTATGATGTCATCAAACCAGTAAACGGGATATTTTCGATGGATACCACTCCAGACCAAGATGAGTCAAATAAGAGCCCAAATTCACAGGAAAATAACATCCAGTATCAGCCAAATACAAATAATGCATCTTATTCGAATGGCAACATTCAAAACAAACCGACAAATACAGAATATGTGCCATCTCAGGTCACAACACCATTACAAATAACTTCAAGAACTACACAGACATCAAGTACTCCAATAAAAACGCCAAAACCCCAAATGACAGAACAAAACGAAGACAAAGATTATTCTCAAAATCTAAGTATAAATTTCCCCAAACTGACAACAAGACTTACAACAATCACAACAGCGACATCAAGACCCACGACAAGAACAACACAAACTACAACTCAAACAACACCAAAAAAAACGACTACGACAACAGTCTCAACACACCAACCCACAACAGCAACAACCACGACAAGAAAACCGAGACATTTTGTTACATTTTTCCCTCCTGTAGCAAGAACCACCAGCACAACAATGCAAACATTGACAGTCTCTGTGTTCAGAACACCACAATACCCTCTCCCTGTTTTTGAACGGGAGCGGGAAGCAACCCTAGCACCATCTGGTGTATTGTGGACAGACAAATCAAATGACCAAAATGGAGCTTCCATAGACATCCAGCAGAGGCCACTACTTACCACTCCTCGAACCCTTCAAAGTAATCAAGACATCGTATCCAACAGATGTGAGAACTGTTTAATTTGTCTTTTTCAGATAATTATAATTTTTATTTTTACCTTATAATAATAAACTAGCATCGCAAGATATTCTCAAAAATGGCCAGTGATAAATTGACTTATATAATCATAACAAATAGATGGGACCACAAACAATGTATATATAGAAACCCTGTTGACCATTGTTAGAAACCCTGTCGACTGCGCCACAGTTATAAAACCATGTCGACTGCGCCACTGTTAGAAACCCTGTCGACTGCGCCACTGTTATAAAACCCTGTCGACTGCGCCATTGTTAGAAAGAGAGGTAATGAAGAGAAACAATAGGTTTTAGATCCCAGATCTATTCCAGATAGGCCTAATATAGGTATTCTAAAAGAAGTTGTTGATTATTCAACATTTTTCTATTCATTGTGTGTTGTATTGCAGACATGATGCTGGGAGTGGTGGCAGGGAGCATCGTCCTGGCCATCATCATAGTCCTCGTCATTCTGGTCATCGTCTGGAAGAAAAGGTACAAGACACAGGTTGCCATCTCATTACTTAATTTCATTCTATAGTTTCTTTTTTTTTTCAGTACTCTATGATTGTGCAAAAAAAAATTTTAATCCCTCTTTCTGAAAATTTTCAATATTTAAAGTTCACTTCGTACTCAGTATTATTTAAAGAGGCATTGATAATAAAAATTGAATTTGAGGGAAACCTAACTGCAGGAAAATTAGAATAATCAGGCTTTTCTGGATGTTAAAGTTATAGATTAAATAGGGAGAATATGAATTTTTCCTTGACAAGTTATTGGTTAAACTTTGAATTCTTTTTGTGTTCCAGAGGCAAACCCAGGTCGTCACACGGTACCACCACACTCTGTTTTAGAAGTTGTCTTTCGAAAGTAAAGAACAGAGGAAGAACTGGCAGATTCTCTTTTGACTTGTATAACGATAAACTGCGTTGCTCACCAGAGGGCTCCACTCTTAAACTGCCCTCTCGTGCTTCTTTCATGCATCCTCCTCCGGCAGATGTTCAAACTTTCCCGCCAGACAATTACGCCAACAACGATGACTACCTTGACCCCATCTACAGTTACGGTGCAACAACTTTCGGCCAGGCCGAACCAGAAACAGTTTATGACAGTGTAGATGTATCTTTAGCAACTCTACCAGATCTCAGTGTACATACAAATAATGCTAATAATACACATAACACAAAACCAAATCAAAACACAATAGAACCAGTGGCTAGCTTGGCTAATATTCTTAAAACAGCTCCAAAAGCCAGAGATATCAAACTCAAATCGACGTCTCATCCGACTACTTCGTCCTTAGATTTTGACTGTGAGGATATTTATGATGATGTCCTAATACTGGCAAGCCAACATCCCCGCTATAAAGTGGACATGTATCTGTGATGATTTATGTTTTATTAAAATTTTATCATTTGTATTATTGAAATGTTATGAAATTTGTATTTCAAAATCAAGGCACCCATCTACACACTGAAACACAAACATTTTGCATCCTACACTTGTACATTTATCCAAGATATACATATTGAAATGGTTAAATGTGTTTGCATGACAATAAAAATGTACATACTTGATCTGAAGTTGTTAACTTATGATTGAAAATGTCTCAATATACCTCAGAGTGGACCTCTAAAGAGATGGTCCAGATGATTCCTCAGGAGGAAGGGAGGCTGGGAAGAGCCTCTTTTTCGGTAACTGGTTTTTCATTGAAAAACATTTTTGTTATTGGAAATTCATGACAACAGTATGGAAGATATTATTGCTGAAACGTTCTGATATATCAAATAAACAATTCAACCTGATTACGAAAACTTCAATACCCCAAACATTTTTTCCCTATTTCTATGAAAGATGACCAGTTTTTTTGCTGTTGTTTTTTTTTCATTCAAGGAACTTAAACAGTAAAAATATTACAAAAGGAGTCGTTATTTTTCTACTAAATATGACTGAGAAACAATTAAGCAGAGGAGGAGAGGGGGGGAAATAGGGGAGGAGGAGAGAGGAGGGGAGGGGGAGAAGGGGAGAGGGGAGGGGGGGAAATAGGGGAGGGGGAGAAGGGAAGAGGGGAGGGGGGATGGGGAGAGGGGGAGAGGGGAGGGGGAGAGGGAGAGGGGAGAAGAGGTGAGGGGGAGAGGGGAGGGAGGAGGAAAAGGAGAAGGAGGAGAAGGAGGAGAAGGAGGAGAAGGAGGAGAAGGAGGAGAAGGAGGAGAAGGAGGAGAAGGAGGAGAAGGAGGAGAAGGAAGAGAGGGAGGAGGAAGAGAGGGAGGAGGAAGAGAGGGAGGAGGAAGAGAGGGAGGAGGAAGAGAGGGAGGAGGAAGAGAGGGAGGAGGAAGAGAGGGAGGAGGGAGAGAGGGAGGGGAGAGGGAGGAGGAAGAGAGGGAGGAGGAAGAGAGGGAGGAGGAAGAGAGGGAGGGGAGAGGCAGAAGGAGGAGACGGAGGAGGAGAGGGAAGAGGAGGAGAGGAGGAGGAGAGGAGGAGGAGAGGAGGAGGAGAGGAGGAGGAGAGGAGGAGGAGAGGAGGAGGAGAGGAGGAGGAGAGGAGGAGGAGAGGAGGAGGAGAGGAGGAGGAGAGGAGGAAGAGGAGGAGAGGAGGAGTCATACAGAGAGGAGAGACGGAGGGAGGAGATTTGGAGTGATGAGACTGGGAAAGAGGAGACTAGGAGAAAGACAGGAGAGGACTCAGTTGGAGCAGAGTAGGAGGGAGGAGAGAGGGAGGGAGGAGAGAGGGAGGGAGGAGAGAGGGAGGGAGGAGAGAGGAGAGAGGAGAGAAGGAGGGAGGAGAGAGAAAGGGAGGAGAGAGGGAGGGAGGGCGGGAGGGAGGAGAGAGGGAGGGAGGGAGGGAGGAGAGAGGGAGGGAGGGAGGAGAGAGGGAGGGAGGAGAGAGGGAGGGAGGGAGGAGAGAGGGAGGGAGGAGAGAGGGAGGGAGAGGAGATGAACGGAGAGGAGAGGAAGGGAGAGGAGGGAGTAGAGAGGAAGGGAGAGGAGAAGAGGGAGGACGAGGAGAGGACGAGGAGGAGGAGAGGGAAAAGGAGAGCACGGAGAAGGAGGAGGTGAGAAAGGAAGGAACACAAAGAAATGGGAGAAGATGACGAGAAGAGGACGAAAACATTTGAGTATGAGACAACATGAAGAAGAGTGCAGAGGGAGGTGGGATTGCAGAAGGTGGAGGGAGGAGGAAAAGTGAAATATGATGAGAAAACAATTCCTAAAGGGACAAGTTGCTAAATAATTCTGCAATCCCTTATTTAAATTACCAAATGTACTCCGATTGTACTGCAAAAAAAGCCTATACATTATACAAGGGAGCATATTTGGAGCGTTGAATTTGCATATAGAGTGCCACCTGTAAGTTAGTGAAACGCATGATATTGTACCATTGCACCAATGCTTAACATCCTCCACAAAACTGCTTGTGGAAGCACGAATTCTCATACGATGAGAAGAAAACATATTGGGTCAGAAAAGCCGATATCTGAGGATAACAATGGCTGCCAATTTTCTTTGTTGTAGTCAGAGTTAGACCTGCATGGGTCCAAGTCTTTGATAAGTAAGTGAACCACCCTTCTCTATGAAAGAGCATCGGGCCTGCGTTTCACTAACTTATAGAAGACTTTGACCCATACCTAACCACAACTACAGCAAAGGAAATTGGTAGCCATTGTCATCACACATGCCTCACACATCGGCCTTTATGACCCAATATGTTTTCAGCAGTTTTGAGGATGTAACTTAGCATTGATGCATTGGCACAATGTTATTCGTTTCACTTAGCCTATTTAAAGGCAACACTGTAGGGAGTATAAATGAAGGGGGATTATAATAATTCGAGTGCTTCAAATTTACTCCTTTTTGGGTTGGCCCAGAGAAAAGAGTACATTTGAAGCGCTCGAATTATTTAAATTACCAAATGTAGCCTTACTAGCCTACTCCGATTGTACGGCAAAAATGCATTTATGCTTTTCTACAAGGGAGAGTATTTGGAGCATATAGATTTGCATATATAGGGAGTGTAAATGAAGCGTAATTTAAATAATTAGAGCGCTTCAAATCAAATGTACTCTTCTTTCCTCGGGGGGGGGGGGGATCCCCTAGGGGTATCCTCCAGAAACTTGTCAATATATAGGCCTAATGGAATGATCTTTTCAATTTAAAGAATTATGCCTATCTATTCAATATAGTCCTAACATAAATATGTTTTCGTTAAAGGGTCTAACGAAAAGTCAAAACTATCTTTTTGGAAGTTGTGTGTTTTTAACTTCTTCCGAGATGCATGTCCAGTTCTTAAATTTATTTTACAGTAGTAATAAGTTTATTAACAATGCATCATTGGCCCGTTGAGTAACCCAATCATTGAAAGAGAACAAGCTTGGTAATGAAAAACAAATTCGCATAAGTACCTGAATCTCCCAACAGGGGCGCTCCAGTCAGAGTGGCGACACCTGGCAGTGATTTCGGCATAAAAACATCACGTGATGACAACTTTCTGAAGATGGGCATGAGGATTTGTCTTTTAATTTCTCTGTCTCTGGCTGTTCTGGTAGATGGATTTGGTCATAGAGATGCATCTAACTCTGGACAGACGTTGCAGTGGACTCAGACATCCAGCAGTTCCGAAAATGGCGATGCTATCCCCTTTTCTGACTTGCTCAACCCTGGCAATGCACAGTCTGGTCCATTTCCAATGTTTGTGTATCCAGCTGATGAGATAATTTCCAGTTGCTCAGCATTTATAGACTCATTTAGTGAAGCTGCTGCTAATTACACTGCATGTGCCCTCAAATATGCAAGACCAATTACATTCTGCCAGCAGTGTGTCGAGCACTATGTCAGGGCCAATGAACTCTATGATGTCATCATGAAGGTTAGGAAATACTAATTAAATTTAAATACTTTCGAAGTTTCTGCACACTTTATTGTCTTTGATGTGTATTTCCAATCTGCAAATTGTTATCTTGGTTACATACCTTTATCTATTAGCTCCTATTTTCTAAGTCCGTAATTGACGTGGATGTTCCTCCTTTTCGACGGAGACTCCGCATCTAAAATTCAGCGCTCTAGTCCTCCACACAATATTTGCCAATTTAATACCTGCCATTAACTTGGTACATACCTGATATATACATATTCATTTGACCATTTTGGGTACTCATTTACCATTATTATTTCAGGGGAATCCGCTTAATGACGAAGGTGATTTGTGCAGCAGTATCATCTTGAATTCAGACCGTGTTCAAATCATTGTTCGAACTGGCACGTTTCTCCAAAAACTTTGGAATGACTGCAACTGTGATAGTAAGTGTTACATAGCAGTGATGATTCAAATTTGAGGTCTAATTAATTGATCTTTATATACTCCCACCACCACCAGACTTTAAAACATTGAGGGTTGAATTAAATTTTCACTAATTTGCAGAATGCTTCAAATACCACAAGATTGAGAATAATACAGTCACAATAAAACTGACAAACGACACTGCTGAATTTAATGAAAAGGCTCAAGCTACCTATGACTGCTTTATGAAGCATTCAAATGTAAGTATGTTGACTAATTAGCTGCTAACTAAAAGCTTAAATATCTTCCAACCTCTACAAAACTATGTTGGGTCAAGTTGCAAGCAGCCAGCTCATTTGCAACTCGAAGGAGTCGTCTACTACATTTCAATTGAGGGCAATTTGAGGTGCTTATATCAAAGTCTTTTCAACACTTATGTACTACTGAGCTAGTCATGGACAGTTATGTCGGGTGCAGACTTTATTGGCCACACCTGAAGGCTAAACTGACCTAGATTCCAATTTGACGGCCAATTCAGGAAATAAATATGTATCCATTCCATAGATGCTCCAGTATTTTTGTTTATAATGAAGTTATCAATTTTGTGAGAAAACTTTTCTTAGTACAATTTCCCTTTCAACATGTTTCAGCTTTCTAAAGATGGAAGAACAGTTCAGAACTCTACTGTGTGCCGGGATTGTTCAGACATTTACCACAATTTAAATTCTTTATACGATGCCATAGAGAAGAAGTCAGAACGTAAAGTTTGTGTGGACGTTGTCGATATGGTAATAGTTTTTTTAATTGCAAATAACGTAGTTCTGAAAATTTGGTTGACATGACATTAATGATGATGTCACATGTCACCGTCTTAAATGTATGTTTGAGAAATATCTTACATAATTAGAATTAAAAAATACACTGAATACTGAACCATTTATGTCATTTTCTCTTTCTATGTGTATTTTGAATCTTGGTATTTGAATTTCAAGAAAAAGTTTCAGGAGTTGAGTATCTCGGTGGTCAGGTTCGATTCCAGCTCCGGCCAAGTCATAATTTGCCTAATCTCCGTGTCCTCCTCCGGACCTTATTAGTCCAACATAAATACAGGATATAAAGCCCCAATCATCAATCCACCCATATATCTTTAAGTAGACTTCACCTTATAAATACTTACTAATTTACTTATTGTCAATTTTTTTCAGATGAATGCAACCAGAAGTATGTGGAGTTCCCTGTTTGAATGCAACGTCACCGCTGGCAGTTTATGGCCTGTCTTCATCCTTTCTGCATTGGTTTGTTCCATGCCAATCATATTCTATGGAGGAACAAGAGCTCACGGTGCTCGTATGCAGAAAAATTTAGTCACTCGTAAGTTGCATTGTTGTGATGATAACTAATAGTTTTTAATTTATAAATATGCAGTAAAAATACTGTTAGGTATAAATCAGTTATCTTTTGCCCCGGAGACCATTTTTATCTCTTTTTAGTCTTATAACAAATCATCATTTAAAATTAATCTCCTCAAATGAAACTTTTAATATAAATGAAGTAAATGGAAAAATTAGATTTTTCAAAAATATTAGAGACCTAGGCCTAATTAATCCTCTTGCAATGGATCCTGTTTAATGTTGTTGTTTTTTTGCAAAATCAGAAATATCTTTAAAATTTACAAAATTAGCAAATGGACATGATTGTTATTGCAGAGCGAAGGCGCCAAATACAAGACAATTCCATAAGCGTAACAACGATATCACCTCCTACTGATGCACCCAGCACTTCTACAGAACCTCGAGGAGTACTGACGTAATGTGGATCGACATTTATAATATTTACATGTCAGCTCAATATAGAAATATACATAGTTTCTTGTTATCTGTGATCAATCAAAGTGCCAAGAATACCCTAGATATTCTAGATAGATATTCTTACAAAATTAATTAAAAGAATTTTTAAAGGCTTTAATACTAAAAAATTTTATAAAGAATAATATATATTTATCAAAGTAGATAGATAGATAGATATGGTAAGTGCAGCCCTCTAAGCCCAGTTCTGGGCGCTCACGAGGACTGTCGTAATCTCTGATGCAGTCACACATTTATTCAAATTTAATAAGCAGATTATGTGACATGTTTATATATAATTTTATTGACATGTAAAATCATGAAACGGATATATATAACATACGTTCGTATGACTAATGATACAGTTTTCTTGCAAAAATGTTCACACCTAACTGAAAATTTGCAAATATAAACTTCAATGTGATGATGAAGTTGAATGACTTTTTAAGCATCAGCTACTACAGCTGATCGCTTATTACGATTGTCGTTTTCGTCGCAGGCAGGCTGTTACATCACAACGTCCACGATTTCTCTATTAATCTGACGAGTTAACCAACCAAATTCCTCCTGGACCTTTATTAGCCCCTAACCACGAGACAGTGTAATATTCCGGACATACGAGTGCTTATATCTTCTCATTCAAGCCATTTTATTTGACTCCCCGTCGCGCACAACCCACTTCGTCCGCCATTTTTTCAAGACTGGATGTCGGCGACGTCGGCCAACTTCGGCATCTGACGAAAACACCCGAAGTATCAAATGCTCTTTTTTGCGGTTCTCATTTGCCGATTTTAAATATTTCTTCATTGGCACTCTAACTTTACACCTACTATGAGCCATTTGCACTACTATTTTCGTAATTTGTCATTATTTATTGAAAAAAAAAAGAAAAAGTTATCAGCCAATCAGGTCGCGTCATTTCTCTGGATTCCAATATGGCGGACGAGAGGAACAACAATTTATGTTTGCTGACAAATTTCGGCTGGAATGATAATATATGGCCTTACACATGACTGCCAGGTATTTAAACTTACGAAGTTAGGCGTAATTAGCATTTTACTACAGAAAAATACTTTTTCAAAGCAACTTTGGGTCTACTCTGCCTTGATATGTCCTTGTTCTCTAATATCGCTCAAGCAAAAGATCGCGATCGCGGTCAAGAAAAGCTGTTGCCGTCAGTCAATGCATTACAAAGTCAAGTCATTGACAATTCAAGCCGTCAGTAATGTGTTAAGTTAGCCGCCGCCGAATTTTGTACCCTAACATATTTGGTACCGTTGGATTTGCCTTGAAAAGACGATTCTAATGGTGTCAAAATTGTCAATATTGGATGAATCTGACCCAAACCACACATGTTCAGTGATTGTGGTTGCATTTTAAGACATAATAATTCTTTAAATTTTTTGATATATATATTGGTCACACCAGCTAGGCCCTTCCAGGCAATAAGCATGATTAAATATATATTCCAAATATAAAATATATATTTTACAATGTTCATTCATTATTTTAGTTTGCCAAGCTGTATAATATATAATTGAAATTCCTGAGTATCCTGCCACAATGGATAGTGATACTCCTATCATTTAATTAATATATCAGATCATTTACATTTGAAGCACTGTTTATTTCTACAGCTGATGCTTTACATGCTTTGCATGGTATTTTTAAAAATTTTGTAGAAAAGTGTAAATGCCTGCTCAGTAACATTCCTTTCTTTGATGTAATAATTTAGGTCACTATATATATTTATGTAAATTAATTAGTAATTAGGTTTTCCGTATTCATACATATTGGAATGTGCTAAAAATACATGCTCTATCTGTGATTAGGTTGTGAATGTTATGATATTAGCCAGAAGTGATTATTTGTAGATACAATGTATGATATACTTTTATGTTAATTTCTAGTCAGCATATGTTATTATGTAAATAAATTGTGAAATTTAGCTACTGGGATGCCACATTTTGCTGCCTTACAGCAAAAGAGTTTGTATTAGAAAAGCCACTGCCCTTAATTTTACCAGCCAGATCTTATATTATGATATATTATATATATTGGTAGGGTCCTATTCAGTGTTTTAGTTGGTGCTAAAGGAGTGTTATTGTTAAAATATATACAATCTATGTGTCAACATCCCATATACCTGGTAATAACCCTGCAAGGCATCCTGCAATGCAAGTCATAGAATCATGGCAACTGTGGTCATATAATACAATAATGACATTCAGGCAATTGAAGCCACCAAATTTGAATAAACGCATTGCAGTGCTTATGTTTAATATTAAATTTGATATTTTTGTGTAAAAAAATTTTTTTGAATGTCTCGTAGGCCTATTTCATTTGTCATACCAAATGAGGTTGAAAATTCATATTGTATTTTTTGCAATATGAAGATCATATGATATAATTTCTCTAGAGGTCTATTAGAGAAGAGACAAATCTGCAATAAAAATGACATCCGAGTAACAAGATGAGTTTATTTTCTTGTTCTGAGTAAGACCAATGACCGTTGTGAGATGTTTGGCGCTACGTTTGGTGGATTTGAACACCTAACCGGCAGTTTTATAAATTTTTGTGGGTGCCTTGGCCTAAAGGACGAGACAGTCAGCATTTCGGCTTGTTTATGCACCGTTGCGTGTTTGAATGCAGCCATGTTGTGATTATTTTAATCAAAGTACATGGAGGCATGTGTTGTCAACCTACCCGTCAGAGTTCCAATTAAACAAAAAAAATACACCCATAAGATTGCCCTAAAGGTATATTGAATGTCCGATGAGGAAAAGGAAAAGAGACAATAACTGAGTTAGTTACAGACTAAATATTTACACAGTTGACTTCGATAACAAAAACATAACTTACGCAAACAAGTATCATACGTGACACAAAATCTGATAAAACCTTGAAATCTTATTTACAATAACTGTCTTTAGAACTTACCAAAGACTAGTAAAATGTATCGTTGTTTCTTTAGAATTTACCAAAGACTAGTAAAGTGCATTGTTCATAACTGGACTGTAACTCGTGAAGGATGGGATGTTCTATATTTCGAATCAGGTAAAATTATTTTTCCTTTCCTAATCTCCGCTCTAATGACCATCTTCTTTTCTGTGAAAGCGCAATCACTGTTGTGAAGTTTGTACTCTCCAGAAACAAACCGCTCAATTTTGACCACCCGCGTCTTAGCGTAATAGTTCCATGAATTGTGGCCAAAATAGTTGGAGAATAAAATATTGACGGCCGATTGGTCAAACCTGTGACAACGACCCCAGCGTCTGCGGTTGTCATTTTTAAAACGGCAGGTCCTAACTAACGTAGGAGCGATGCACTCCCTCTGCAAAGCACACATAGCCAACCAGCGAAGAACATTTTCATACATTTCGCGAGTTCTGTAGAACATTAACGTTGCTTCTCTCTGCTCTTCTCTCTTTATCGCCTCCATGTCTGTGGGCAAATACTTGTACATCCCTCGATGTGTGGCGGCAAAAGTTGAATGTCCCGAGGTAGTCAGAGAAATGCCTCCTTTTGTTTTCACAACATCTTTGAAAAGACCCGAGAAATCTGACATGACGACTCGGACTGAAGAGTCCATCCACAGAACTCCTGGGTAATCCTTGAGGACATCCTGAAATGCAACATTAAGTTATTTCACATTTCCACAAGGCCTATTATGACTCGTAATTAATTCACTTACAGTTTTTCACATCAAGCAGAGGACAGACGTTTGGCCAGATATCTCAGCAACCACAAGCCCCACAGGAGAAACACACATACCTATGTAGGCCTATAGCTTACCTCTTTTGTAATACGAATATCACATTTTTGTGATGTTTTGGTGCCATTTTTGTCCAATATTTATTTGCCAATTTATGAAAATGGCAGTCCAATTTTGCAAAATTTGTGATGCTACCAATCTGACACACAATGGGCAATGATATCACCAAAGTGCCACTGTGCCACCCCAGACTTAGTTCTACTCAAGTTTGTAATAGCAGATCCATCAATCTCATTGTGTTAATTTTTATGGACTGTAAAAACAATGCTAAATTTCTGTCCCAATGCTTGACGTGACAAACTGTAAAACAGATATTATTCAACATTTCTGCAGCTCTATCTTCTCTATGCTACAGTGCTGCCTGTAAGTAGTGAAATGGGTGATGCATTGCCATTGGGTCAATGCTAAACATCATCAACCAAACTGCTTGTGGGAACATAAATCCTAATGCGATGACAGAGAAACATTGGTCATGAAGGTCGATGTTTGAGGCATGTGGCATAATAACAATGGCAGCCAATTTTCTTTGCTGTGCTTGGGAGTTAGGTAATAAGTATGGGTCAGGGTAGTAGGTGAAACATAAGCCCAATGCTATTTCAATGGGAAGAGTGGTTCAATTACTTTTCAGATATCAAAGACCTTGACCCATGGATACCTAATTCCTGAGCACAGCAAAGAAAATTGGCAGTCATTGTTATCCCACATGGCTCAAATATCGGCCTTTATGACCCAATATGTTTTCCTCTCATTGGATAAGGATTCGTGTTTCCACCAGCAGTTTGGATGATGATGATGTTTACCATTGACCAAATGCCGTACCATCACCTTTTTCATTTACTTACAGGCGACACTGTAGGTATGTAAAAAAAAAAACAGACAAGATGTTAAATTTTTATTTTCTTTCACTTTTTCTACCTCATAATCTGTAGACATCGTTTATCAAAGTCAGAATTGTCTTTTTGGTGGCTTATGCCATTGAAGCCAAGATGCAAGAAATGTTTTGGATTTGAAAGTATCACAATACAAGTAACAAATGAACTTACCATAATTATCAAAGGCTTCCAAGCATATGTAACCAACTTCTTCACATGAGAAGGGAATATGGTGAAATTGAAACTTCTGTAGATGACATTACACCAAGACTTGATCTGTTCATGTAAAAGGGAAAACAAATAACACACATGGAATAAAAACAAGGGAAGTCAGCAAGAATTATTTAAATAACATTCTTGATCGTAAAACTTAGATTTAGTATTTCAACAATGTCCATTATAAAGGCCTAGCTGTGTTTCAAAGGCCATGCATAAGCCAGTTGGACACAATTCACTTTAGAGTCTCAAAACTAGAAGAGCCTAAAACTGAAAGTTTCATTTGCCCTCTAAAAGGTCATGTATACATGTACCATTTACACTGGACCTTAAAGTTAATCACCCTGAAGTACACCAGAGACACCTATTGTTTGTTTGAGCTTGCCTGGTTGCTACAATCTAGTTCCGGTCGGTATATCAACAGACTAGCAGGGAGTACCGCTTTCTGAGCTGTGATTGGCCGAGAAAACAATCAAAGTGACGTCACCGATTGTAAAAACTGTTGTGACGTCACTCAGTAGGTGCCTAAGGCCATAATATGCCGGGGAAACCAGATTGGGTTGCTATGAACAAAGCCAACAGAATCACATGACTGTCTGTTGTTCAATTGTGACGTCACCACAGCTGATGAGGTCACAGTAGCCAAGCTCCCATTGTGATGTCATGCCCCTGGTGGGATAGAGACAGAACAGCTAAATTTGCTTGTTGTGTGTAGCTTTGACTGACCACAGCTCAAAAACGGATGCGGATGGACCACTTCATTTTTCTACCAATTTACAGTTAATAAAGCAAGGATCATCTGGTTAGAATTTTAAAAACATGGTAATACTCTAGTTATTTAATAATCCATAAAACTAAAAAAATTTTGTATTTTTATTAACATTTTAATGTAAATTCAATTGGCCTACTGAAAAAGTAAGTGCAGATAGCACACTTTTTTTTTGCTGGATTTGTAGCATTTAGGCCCAGTAACATCATACTGAAATTTCAGAAATATGGTAATACGTTAGGACTTTAGGGTGATTAACTTTAAATTACATTTACAGTGCTGCTTCCAAGTAAGTGAAATGGGTGATGATTCGCCATTTAATTGGGTCAATGCTAAACATCCCCAACAAAACTGCTCGCGGGTTCATGTATTATCAATCGATGAGATGAATTCATATCACATCATGAAAAGGGATATTTTAGGTATGTCAAACACAAACGGTTGCAAATTTTCTTTGGTGTACTCAGACTAACATACGGGTGAAATTCTTTGATAAGTAAGTGGAACGCAAGGCCGATTTAATTTCAATGGAAAGCAATTAAAGTTCAAATACTCAGCAAAGATGTTGACCAATATGTAAAGTTCTGTTTGCAGCAAAGAAAATTGGTAGCCATTCGATCATATCTCATATACCATGGGACTTCAAGTATTATTTTGCCTGATGCGATATGTTTTCATATCTTCAGATGAGAATCCATGCTTCCACAGGCAGTTTAATTGAGGACGTTTAACATTGACTCAATGGCAAAGCGTCACTTACAAGCAGCACTGTAGTTGCGTAGTTTTAAATTCCACACCACAAATACAAAATGAAAGAATCAAGACAATTTTACCTCAACAATCTCGTTGGGAGAAAGACCAAGATCATAAACCAGAATCTTGTTCTTGGGTCGATGATGTTGAATGCTGGCCACTGCTTCTTTCAACATTGGGTAAAATGCTGCATTAGACCCAGTTGCAAAGACAAAGTCCTCCGCATTATCAGTGGTCAAACTGATGTACTGATCTTCGGGGACCAATAACGATTTAAACAGTTCATGATCAACACTGAATTCAGTTCCCGTAACAGACCGGTTGTAAGGCAAGGCGTAGACATAAGGATTGGCTTTTTCGTAGCCCATAGTTGGCAGAGAGGCCAACAACTTAAGTTTCTGAAAGATAATAATAAATAAATAAATCAGAATGCATAAATATTAATACGGGTCAAAATTTGAAAACGTCGGAATTTCAGCTGAAAAAAAAATTGGAAAAATGAATGGTCCAGAAATGCCTTTTTAAGTTGGCATTTGGTAGGCACAGTGAGCCTGAACAAACTTTGGGGATGAAAAAATTGACCAAGAAAATGATTAGCGCAGTGATGTAGAGGAAGGTCAGACGGACATTTTGATGTATCAAACAAAAAAATATGTTGGGAATTTTTGGAGATATTGAAGTTTAATTTTTTTATTTATCACACCCTATTCTCAGCATGGAACGTCCATCAAAAAATGTTCAGAAAAACCTATTGTTCCTGTTAGGTAATATCTAAGATAAAAGTCATTATTAAAAGGGAAAATATGCAGTCATTGTCTCTGCAGAAAGTATGTAGGCTACCACTTCATCCAGACTGAAAACAGCCATAATTTCTGGCTAAAGGCCTGAGAAAATGTTTGCAATACCAAGTTGTGTTAATTACATAATTCTTATAAATAATTTCAGCGAATTCGGTTTCATCATCTCATTGTAACAGGCTTTGTTGAGTTTTTTGTGCATTTTGTCACACATTTTGCCACTGCGAAACAAGCATTTCCTAACTTCGTAAAAGGATAGATAAAGCTGAGTAAATTATCAGATAACGCTTGCATAGAATGTTTGTAAGTATTTGCTTCACTATGAAGTTGAATTACCTGATATCACATGAAAATTCTTTGAAATTGGCCGATATACAAAAAACAAAATTGAAAGCTATAAATAAACAGTAATATTCATGCTTAATGTATTTTGAGTACTTAAAATTGATGTTGGGTGTTTTTAAAATGTTGATGTAAATTATCTGGCATCCAAAACAATCAGTCTTTATTTGCATAGAACCACAAAAATAGCGTAAATTCAGTAAATTAGGTGAAAATGTAGTTAATACAAACATGTACAACTATTGCACATTAAGACAGTAAAGTCAAAGTATTTTACTCCATACCTTTAAACTAAATGCTTCCAAACATTCTATCTAAGCATTTTCTGATGATTCACTCAACATTGGCTACGCTTTACATGGTTTCAAAAGTACCGTAATATGGGGTGAATTGGGACACTGGGGTGAATCGGGACAGAACAGGGAAACATTTTATTTGCTCAAAAGCACCAATTTCTACTTGCCTTAGGAATTTGATTTTTGGCACATGTTTAGTAAACATACCCGCACATAATGTGTTAGAATTGCATACTTCTATCTGCAGGCAGTGAGGAGCTGCAGAACCTTAAACTTGGCGCTGCAGGAATGCTTTTTTACAACCTGGTCAAAACTTTGCTTGTATCATACAAAGTATAAATACTATAGCCACCAAACTTGCAGCAAACTTTAAAATCTGTCTAATGTGGTTTTTGGGAGACCATAATAATTAAAGACTGGATATGGGATTTTGTTTGTTTGGTCCAGGCCGGGTTCAGATCCAGGTCTATGGCAAAGTTTCGGGATTGAACAAAATCAACCTACTTATTTTGAGTGTGCTGGCGTGACTGTTTGATGAATATTATTGAACTTGTCATCATCTATAGTGGATATAGTCCAGAATTATCAAACACGAGCAAAATTCGAAGAAAATTACAGTTTTCAAATGTTTTCTGTCATTTATCACATTTTTATACAAATCTGCACATTATCAATGAAATTGATTTCAGATTTTCTTCAAAAATTATTTTTTTGTATATTTAACTTGTTTTCTGATGTTTATTCACAAGTTGCAATCACTCAAAGAAGGTAAGGAGTTTTGATTGTGGAAATAATGGAGTGTCCCGATTCACCCCAAAGTGAGGGTTGAATTGGGACAGTGGTTTTCTGGACCCTGATCATTGGAAATTTAAGATATCACTTGACGCTCCAGGGGATAGTTAGACCATATTTCGATTTCTGGGTTGAATTGTGGCCATTCTCTAACAGAAAAACGGCCAAAACTGTCCCGATTCACCCCCATATTACGGTACTTGGGTCATTCCGTGTCAGATCAACAAGCGGTTTCCACCAACCCGTCTGCGAATTAGCCGAAAAAATTATATGTTGCTTTATGTCTCAAAGGATGAACTTCCTGAAAATATCAGCTTAATCAGTCTATTTTTCACGATTTGACAAAGGATTGAAAATTGCTCAATCTACCAGTTTTTCGGACATCGGTTTGACCACAATTACACTTTTTGCTCAACAAACATGTTAATAATCCACCCAGAACATTGAAATTCGGGATCTACACTAACTGGACAATGGCAAAGGTCTGTGGGTTGACACCTAGTGCCTTGTTAAAAAGGCAATGCAGCTATGGCCTTGTTAAACTACCCCCTCGAAAATTAATGTTCAGTACAATAAAATTCATATCTCCAGGGGTATACCAGGTATAAATATGAAACTCCTAGGATATATTCTGCATATGTATGGTCAAATAATACTCGAAAATTGGAGATGTGTTCAGCCTCATTTTTTTAATATAAATTTAAAAAAAATATTCTATGTCTTTGGCTAAGTCAAAGGCAAAACTAGCTATATCTCAAGGGGTATAGGTAGCATACCCCTCAAATTTTCTAATTATCGTTCATCGCTGTGGGGTATAATACAGGGAAGAATTCAGGAACGTGTACAGCTTCTTTTGGGTTCTTTGGAATTTTGAATATTTTTACAACTGTAACAGTAGTGCTACTGGTGAGTAGCCTTTCTGCAAAGGGTATTATAGAGACAGCCTTTAAACCTCTCAGATATATTCGTCATAAGTATTGTCAAATATTTCTTGAAAATTTGAGATGTGTTCAGCCTCGTTTGTTATATATAAATGTTTGAAAAATATCCTATGTCTAAGGCTAAGACAAAAGCAAAACTAGCTATATCTCAAGGTATATCAGTGGCAAACCCCCGAAACTTTATTATTATCTTTCATATCTGTAGGGAATACTACAGGAAAGAATTCAGGAAGATGCTCAGTTTACTTTCGGTTCTGCAGAATTTTGAATATTATATAGATTTGTAATAGTAGTGCAACTGGCGAGTAGCCCTTCTGTAAAGGGTATTTTAGAGACCACCTTTAAACTTCTCAGATATAGTCTGCATATGTATGGTCAAATAATACTTGAAAATTGTCGATGTGTTCAGCCTCGTTTTTTTAATATAAATTTTTGAAAAATATTCTATATGTTAGGCTAAGTCAATAACAAATCCAGCGAAACATCAATGGGTATAGGGGACACATCCCTGAAAATTTCCGGTAGTCTTGCATATTTGTAGGGTATAATACAGGAAAGAATTCAGGAAGATGTTCAGCTTACTTTTGGTTTTGCAGAATTTTGCCAGTTGCACTGCTGTTACAGATATAAAAATATTCAAAATTCCGCAGAACCGAAAGTAAGCTGAACACGTTCCTGAATTCTTTCCTGTATTATACCCTACATACATGAAATATAATTAAAAAGTTTAAGGCGTATGCCACCTATATCCCTTGAGATTTAGCTAATTTTGCTTTGGACTTAGCCAAATATATAGAATATTTTTCAAAAATGTATATTAAAAAAATGAGGCTGAATACATCTTCAATTTTCAAGTATTATTTGACCATACAAATGCAGAATATATCCTAGGAGTTTCATATTTATACCTGGTATACCCCTGGAGATATTAATTTTATTGTACTGAACATTAATTTTCGAGGGGGTAGTTTAACAAGGCCTTAGCTGCATTACCGTTTTAACAAGGCACTAGGTGTCAACCCACGGACCTTTGCCATTGTCCAGTGAGTGTAGATCCCGAATTTCAATGTTCTAGGTGGATTATTATCATATTTATTGAGCAAAAAATGTAATTGTGGTCAAACCGATGTCCGAAAAACTGGTAAAATCAGCAATTTTCAAACCTCTGCCAAATCCTGGAAAATTAACTGAATATGATGAAATTTTCAGGAAGTTCATTCTTTGAGATCGCAAACAGTCTATAATTTTTTCAGCCAATTTGCAGACGGGTTGGTGGAAAATTTCTGGAAAATTTGATGATTTGACACGGAATGACCCACTTGTTTCACAGTGATGGAATTCCTTATAAAACACACAAAAAGTCAATAATATACCATATAGTTCAAAAGTGAGGTAGAGTCTACTACAATTATTCACCAGAATGATGAAACTGAGGACAAGGAGTCAAATAAACATATTTCATAAATGTTCTCACAGTAAGTTTATCACACTCTGTCAGCCTGGATGAAGTGGTATGTACTTGCTCTTGTGGCAATGACTGCATATTTTCTTCTGGATAATGACTTTTATCTTAGATATTACCTAACAGCAAAAATGGGCAATTTTGATCACTTTTTGATGGAGATTCCATGCTAAGAATAGGGTGTGATAAATAAAAATCCTAAAACTCAAATATCTCAAAAAATTCCCAACAGATTTTTTCGTTTGACACATCAAAATGTTCGTCTGACCTTCCTCTACAATCTACATCACTGAGCTAATCGTTTTCTTGGTCAATTTTTTTAACCCCAAAGTTTGTTCAAGCTTGCTGTGATAGGTCAAACAATCAGCTATCTCTGCACTTTCATGTCCAAGGGTCCCAATGCTCTGCTGATTTGTACTGAGGTGATAAATACAGCTGTGATGTTTTTTGACTGTCATTAAAATGACACTTATAACTAAAAAATTCTGACCACTTAGGGCTAAATAATCTATTACCAATGATTAGGCGAGTGGCTTGCACATTTTGGGCCAAGTTCCAGGTCTCCAGCGCCAATTATTTTTGAGATACTGCACTTTGGTCAATTAAAATACCAAATATTTGTGTGATTAGAATCATGCCTATAACTTGAAATCCACATCACTTAGAGCTGAAGAATGTATTAAAAAACATGTGGGAAAGTGGCTATTCTGCACACATTAAGCTATCTTTTAGGTAGGTCTCTTTAACCAATAGTTTAATATTGAGATAGAACATTTTCTTGAACCATAATTTTACAAAGAGAAACAAAAACACTCTATTCACCAATAGTTTGGATTCTGAATAACAAAGATGATCTCCACTACTCCCTCCAGCACCCTATATGTCTTTGCTGGACCATATTTCAGATAGGCCAAATAGACAATGGTAAAATTTCGCTGGCACCCTACAGTGCACCAAAAAAGTTATGGGAAAAATTGGAATGGGTCTGTTTTTGCCCCTAATTTTTCAATAATCAATTCCCAAAGGCAATTATTGCACTTCTACCCTTTCAATAGACATCTGGTGAACAGATCTACCTGGTTACTTTTTTGTTTTAATTTGAAAACCGGGTATGCCAGGTGATTCTTGATTGCAACTCCAATTTTCGACCTCAAAAAAGTTATGGGAAAATTTGATTTCTTCAGAAATTACAACTTAAAGATGATGTCTCTTATACAGATGACATTAGTAATATGTTATTAGACTATATTGGTCAAATTGAACATTGTTTAAACTAGAAAGGTGTCAATAACAATGGTTTCTAGTAATTATTAATGGATATTAGTTATTTTGAAATGAAATACCATTTAAATTAAGTATGTTCTTAAAAATATATCCTGTAGCCTACTCAATGCTCTGGTGTTGCTGAAATATGTTATCCAAATGATTATTGAGCATGTATGAGTTGTGTCTGTAAAGTGAAGATGAGTAGTCCCCTGAATGATGAACATATTGAGGCAAGATAATAGCTAATGGCATAATATAGGCTTTATAAATGATCTTCATTTACCTTATTTTACTTGGTATAGCATCTTAATTGGTTGTCATCATGTCTCAGAGCCTTTATATAATGTTTCAAAAGTTTCCAAAAGGATGAGCTAGTACAAATGAATGATTGAGGTATCTGTTGCAAACTAGTGGAATGTGGGACAAACAATCAACATGCTGTAAAAGCCGAAGTTAATTTTTCTGTGTCATTCCAATTGATACAAGTTGATGGATGGTGAGTGAAATTCATCTTTGAACCTTGTGAACTTGTGATTTGTGCATGACATGACTGTGGATATGGAAAAACGCAGTGGAAGCATTTGACCACTTTTGCAGTACGGGAGTGCAAATAATTCAGTCCGTGTAAAAAATGGTAGGTGCTGCGATTTTTGTCATTCAAACTACCTGGACAACCTCTCCACTTACAAAAGTAAAATTTTAGTACAGTTTCACCACAAATACTACCAAATTGCTACAAAATTCCTGATGCTGAATATCAGCACCAGCACATCTGTTGACATTAACTTTGAATTAACTTCTGCCTTGGCTTAAAAAGATGCATTTTTCTGAATGAAAACAGAAGCCCCTACCAATAAATTTTGAAATAAATGCTGTGTCAACAGATTTCCATGATTAAATTGGCATTTCGATGGGCAACATATCAATTTGAGAATTTTTTGTAATAACATACTTTATATCATTAAAAATACGTATTTCTTGAAAATATAACCCCGGGATCTCCATCAAAATGGGCCCAAAGTCAATCTCCTACTTCTAGACACTAACATGACAACCACGAAGCAATAATTCGTACTTATATTTCATTTTTTGACTGCTTCATGAAAAATTCCCATAACTTTTTTTAAGGCAAAAAATGGTGCACCCCCCAAGATTCACTGGCATATCCATATCATAGCATAAAACCATGAAACTATTATCCAGACCTGTTCAGGAGAAGTGCATTGAAAGGATAAAACATCAATAACTATCACTGGAAATGCCATTCTACAAAATTAGAAGCAAAAAGGGGGTCCACTCCTTTTTTCCCATAACTTTTTTGGTGCACTGTATATTTGATTGGTAATTTCAGAGAAGTAGGCCTATCAAACTTCATACCAAGCATGTCAGATGCAAGGAAAATGCAAAAATGTTATGTATTATTCTGCTGAAACATTTTTGATAGTAATATATTCAACTGATTTCAACTCCAGTCACCTACAACAAAATTTTGGTGAGGTAAAGGAAATAAGCCATTTTTGTTGTGATGCTAATGACTGTGTAATGCTAATGATAATTTAGGTAAAAGTATAGGGACCAGTGAAAATCTGGCAATATGTGCATGCAATGGACTTATGAACACCAGAAACTTGTTCAAAGTGATTTTTGCCCAGAAATATGCAGTCATAATAGAGCAACAAGGCCTTTGTTAATGACAAACTGAGCTAGGACAACTGACATGCCAACAGAAATGCTCAAATATTTTGGTTTACATAATGCTATAGAGCTACAGTGATAGTCACGTCTTCATGTATGGAAGAGTTTAATTGAATCACGATCCTGTACTAGTTTTGGTGATGCGATCTTTCAAAGAAAATGTTGGTGGAGACAGGCAATTTTCAGGGATGTTGGCCACTTCAATGCTGTTTTTGGATGGGATAAAAATAACCTGCCACATCTTCTTTGTGTTACAAGTTTTGCTAATATCCTTGTCTAGGACAAATGACGACAGCAAGAGGTCCCACGACCCACATGTGCCTTCCTGACATTATGAATTATTGTTAAACACTGGAGAAAAGAATTTCATATTTAGCGAATTTTGACCCATTTATTATATTATATCACTAATTGAAATCTTACCACCTAGTCGTGCCTTTTATGGTCAGATTTCATGTGATAGTGATGGTTTTTTGTGTAGCTAAGTAAACATGAAAAAAAGTTATGTTGGTTTTTCCACAGGGTGACTAGAATATTGCTATACTTATCGCCAAAAAATTTGGTTATAGCCAGTAATGGAAATGGAAAATTTTCGTCGGGGGAGCTCTCGGCTCTTGCGGCAGCAGCTCGCCATTCCAAATTTTTAAAATGGAAGAATTCTGCCACTAGAGCATAATTTTGGCTTAAAATACCAAGAGGACTGAAAAAGTAACATGATAATTCCAATTTCACCACTGATCATTGGGGGAGCTGTAGCAGGGTAGCTGTAGCAGAGCTCAGCTCCCCCGAGCTCCCCCCCATTTCCATCACTGGTTATAGCATTATGTAAATACCCAAGATATGCTTTCTGGGGATCCGAATTCTCTGAGGCTAAACACTGCTAACATTATAGATTGGGGGGGGGGGGACGACAATTTTTTCAAATGCACCATGATTCTGTAATCTGTATCCTGGCAACTTTAGAACTACAATGCCAGAAACTTTCCCCAACTTGTTGGCACATTTTATGCATTTTCTTTTGAAAAGTATATGATATGAACACAATCTCTGCTAGAATCTAAGCTATATCTATGTGATTGGAAGTGCTTCAAATGCTATTTATTTATTTGCCTTCCTTTGATTGTCAGATGCTGAGGGTTTGTTGCAACGCAGCCCACGTTTTAGAATGCATTTCAATACTCAATCTTTCAGGGCAAGTTTGTTGCCTTTATTTTATATATAGGCATGGTGCATACATTACACAAACTGAAGTTAAAACATGGCATTAAAGTAAAAATCTCAAGATTGGGAAACTTGATCTAAAGCAATAGTTTTGCATTTCTTAGAAAATCGTCCATCCATTTCAAAGATACTACAGAGATAAATCGATTCTTTTTTTGTCACTAAAGCCACATGATATATATAGTTTATTATACTTTGCAAACATCACAAAATGGTCACCTTGGCGGCATTCAGACAGGGAAAATAGGAATATTTTTAATGCAACCTTATTTCATTGATGAAATAATTGTTGTTTTAGGTAAAGTTCTTGCATTTCATTACAGGCGATTTCATTACCATGCGATTCCGGTCATCCAGCTCTGACTGTGTGAATGCAATGCATATGTCTGCTTGCTACGTCCAATCTACCAAGTTTGTGACGTTTTTAGTGATCATAAACCAATCAGATTAGGCAAAAATGTGATGTAGCAAGGTGGATAGAGACTGTAGAATCTCATACTAATAAAATCGCCTGTAATACATTTTACTACAAAATTTCCAGATGCATTTAGTATATTACTCGTACATAGACAAATTACAAATTACACGGACAAATGAAAACAGACCTGACCTAAAGATAAAATTATGTTACTTTAAGGGAGCCACCCCCTAGAAAACTTTGAATAAAATATCTTTGAACGAAATGCTTATGAAACGAAACACCATACCTTGGATGATCCAGGGACAACTTCCATATTGTCTGTGCTCCATTGAAATATACTCAAGTAAAAGAAAATGAGAAGTGCAACTAAAAGCTTGTCTGTAGTTTTGCAGTCTCTGAAGGAGACACATTTTGCCACTCTTCTTATCATGTCCTGAAATGTTAAAGTGAACTATTTTCAGAAAGACAGAAGTAACAAGTTAATGTTCATGACGAAAAAGTATATATATATATATGCATGCAATTAAGACGTAGTAAAATACACACCATGCTCTGTCTACTTGCAGTATGGTTATTCACATGCACTGAGGCGAATACATGCATATATTGATATACAGAGTGCAAAATAAAAATGTAGTCAAAGTGAGTGTAACAGGTCTGTCTCAATTAAAAAACAAATTATCAGACAGAACGGATGATAACATAACGTCAAATGTCTAAATGTAATGGTCTATATGGTAATTAAGTCAGTCAATGGGAATTCATAAGTCTCACAAGCCAACATCATGGCAACATGGTGTGCTGCTATACAGACTATGTTTATGAGTAGACTGTAACCAGGTAACTCACAAATTTGTATTTAATAAAAATAAATGAGTTATATCACCAAGTGCCCATTTACTTAACAATGAGTAGTGAGATGACTTCCAATGTTATTTATATTCAACTATAAAGCAGACAAAAAATCCAAAAATATCCATCGTGGCCTTTTGCATGAGCAGGTTTGACATTCTATTCAGCACTCTAAAAAATATCGGGACAAAATTGGTTTTTTAGATTCAAAATGGTTTTTTGAAAAACCAAATTTCAATGCAAAAAACCAACATGGATTTTTTTTTAAATCCATGTTGGTTTTGCATTGAAATTTGGTTTTTCAAAAAACCATTTTGAATCTAAAAAACCAATTTTGTCCTGACATTTTTTAGAGTGTAGTAAACACTCATTTACCTTCCTGCTTTTACAAAAGTGATTTTTTCCATGCCAAACTTTCAAGTATATAGTACATAACTTTACATTAAAGTTAAAATATACTTAATGTTTTAAAATACAGCAACAAAAAAATAAAGAAGAAGACATACTTATTATCATAAGGCAAACACTTGAGCTGGTATGACTGTATCCTTTTGCAATGTTTCACTGTTTCATTATACAAAGTAATACAGACTAGGTTAGGCCTATGCAGTTGATCACTTCATCATACGTTTATGGGAGACTTAAATGTCAATCTTGTTCTTAATTGCAGATCTCCATTAGACGTTTGACTAAATTAGAGCCACGTAAGTTACTGCATCAGGCCCCAGGCTAGAGTCTACATAAACCTGCTCATCAAGTTAATTTTATTCAATATGTATCAGTAAAAATACAAGACAATGTGAGTGTGAAGTAAGGAATTCAAACACTCTTAATTGCCCCCAGGCTAATTGGTCTAATTGTGTTTACACAAACTATGCACAGGATTGACTTCTTTTAATATTGCACTAACGTAATATCAGAGTAACAGGTCCAACTTTGCTACTTCCTTTGCAGGCCAGCTACTTTGTCCTTAGGATATTTGGATATTTGTTTTTTACTTTTTACAAAAACAGACTTGCAGGTAAAATAGGAAGGACATCAGGAATATAAATGGCTTCAAAACATTTTACAATCAAATGATTCGGAGTACTTACAAAAAGTTGATTGTAGACATCAATGGCATCACAAGAGGCCCAATCCAAATTTTATGTATGTATAGGTGCTCACAGGTTAACATCTCTGATGAAATGCTCAGTGCTTGCCATCCCAAATCACACAGAATCTAAATTTTACCCTCGTCAATGTAAATTTTCCGTCGGGTATTGTAGTTACTATGGCAAATGTTTGTCTGTCCGACGGGTGGGCGGCATCACACAATGGGTATTGGCCACTGCGCAAAACTGTTTTGGCCCCCCCCCCATTTTTCGTCCTCCGGTATGCCCATACAACACCGCAACGTTCACTTCCAATAAATCTCCCCATTATCCCCATTCCAATCATCAATTCTGAACTGTTTCTTTGGCGCAGATCTCACCTGAAAGGCTGAAAAGCCACAAGGTGCTGCCTTCAAGGAGAAATTTCACAACAGGACACCATGAATGTCCATGATGGATCAAGCAAGTGCCTCAAACATATCAGTTTCACCTGCTCCAACTGAATCAAACAACCATACCAACGAATGCAGATTAATCAATTGTTATTCACACTTAGACAGCCCATAAGCCTTAATTGTTGGTAGCAGTTGGAATCAACACTCAAGCTTGGAGTGCCAATAGTGATGTCATAATTGCAATACTGACATCATCTGTGCATATGTTCACATGGAACATGGCACACTTATACGAAATCTGTAATAACAATGACTCAGGATTTTCTCGTCTCGCTAAGCGAGTCTCAAGAATTGAAATGTTGATCATTGTTTGACATGGTGCTCAGGTGTTCAATGTTTATAACTGTTACAAAGCATTGGGTTGTCATTTTGGTTTGATTGATATACATTGTGTACTTGCTCCATTGTTCAATTTAAATACGTAGGCCAATCTGTTGATGATAAGTAAAGGTTATTCACTACGGGAGAGGGAATATGTGATTTATCACCCGAGGCCTTTAGGCCAAGGTGTGATAAACACATATTCCTGATCCCATGGTGAATAACTGGCTGATACCGTGAGACAAACACTCAAACAGTCAAACATGAGAGGATAACTGGACAACAAAGAATATGGGAATTATTCCCCTGTAATACTGTAATGTGATTGGCTGACAGAGGTGTCGAATGGTATAATCCCCATTGTATACCTGATAAACGCTGCATTTCAACTTGTACAAATGTTTTAAAATTGTATAATATCTGGATGATTTATAGAAAGATCACACGCAGATTAGCATTAAAACTAAAGATATTATAAAAGCCAAAAACTATGATCTGTTGATGACTAAATCTCTCTTGTTATATCATTGTGCCTCCTATGGAAGGAGAGTGCACCAGATTTCTCAAGAAATTCTCGAGTCTCGTTCACTAGACCATGACCATTATCGAGAGACACAAGCGAGACTCGTTGCAAACACTAGCTCTCATCCAAAAAGGCATTTATCAATTGTTACAGTCCTCGCCATATTTATGTGGAATCTCTTTTCTATTCTGTTGAAGTGTGATTTCAGAGATGACTCTACTCTCCCTCATTGCAATACCTATGTGTAAAATAAATACAAGATGTGATGTCATTTCGAAACGGATCAGATTCCCTGGCTTCTAACCAATGCTGAATCCACAAAAAGTGAGCATCACAGTTTCAACACAGTGTCAGAGTGAGCATTTTATCAGGGATAGCCCCTGCAACCACATCATCAAAGCTTGATAGCCAATGGGCTGCAGGAAAATCTATGCATCAGTTTAAACACTGATATATTGAAGGAAGCATTACTCTATGATCACAACATAAGTGTTGATGTGATCCCAATAATCCTGTCTCTGTTCAGGACTGACAAATGGCAGCAGAATGTTGACAGTCCCTGGAAAATCGAATTAGGTCAACATTAACTTGATTTGTTTTGCACAGATCACAAGATCAGGTTGTAAAACAGCTGTCCATATTACTACACCAAACTACTTTCACAAAGCATAGTTGCTGGCATTGCCTGGCAAAGATCCAGTACACTGCTTTGAATGAAAATGTTTGGAATATATGAGACAAAAGAAAGTTTTGAAAAATTAACATAACCTTTTGCCTGTGAAAGAGATGATTTTACTCATCAGAAGTTTGATGGACAATGATGGTATTCAATCTACTTTAAAAGCATGTTGAATTGTGGTCAGAAAAGTATCCAAAAAGAATGCTCTCTCACTTATTCATGTGTCCATACAAAGCCAATGTTTTTGCTTTGTGATATCAAAAATACTCATTTGTATTTATTCTGTTACTTTATGCAGATTTATTAACTATGACAACAATATTATTTACAATTTCATATAAGCTGTGTAACACTCAACAAAATATCTTGTCTATGCCACAAGTGGCACCCTCTTTACTGGCATTGTATGTGGGTTACAATGTTCCAACTTGGTGTTTACAAGCTGTCTGCTTAAAATGAAGCCAACCAAAGTCAGATTAGACACTTACAGAGTTTTTGGAAATACACTAGACCATCACTAAATGATGGAACTGTCCTGGTTTCTTCAAGACACTGTCCTGGTTTCTTCCAGACAATGAAATTCTGTTGACCGCTCACAGGAGCTCACGAATTCTGCGTCCCAGGTGGCAGCAAATAGCGGTCAACTTGTAGACAGCCAATGATCTATAATCGGCAACCACCAGTCTAATCTACGAAATGGCAGCTTCCTCAGTATTCACAGTAGACAGCTGTTATGATCTTCTAAGAGTTGTTAGATTAATCTGTAAACTTGCAACTTTACAACTTTAACGTTTAATGGATTGGACCTTGCTATCTTCTATATATACATTCAAACTAAATATGCTAATGACATGCAAATGAGGTCATCCTGGGTCACAGGCCGTTGTCCATGGATAACTCCCTCCACAGGCCTATCCTTCCCCTCCAGCCTTCACCTGCCCTTCTTTCATCCTTTTCTTCTTCTGATGACGTCATCAATAGCTGTTTCCCTTGCTGTTTAATGCACTTTGTGTGTAACATCAAAGGTAGTTCCCTCTCTCTCCACCAGACCTCCACTATGCAAATGACCTACTGTCCCAGAAATGTTTCGCCCCAAAAATATTATGCCAGATGGCAGCACTGTCAACATTTCAACTTTTCCATTGTTTTACTTCCTTTGGCCAACGACCAAATAACTCCCTCTTTACAAAAAGCTTACTCTCACTTTACAAAGTCGACCATGCCCTCGACTGTCTCATTTCTAATGTAATACCATCTTAATCTCATAGAAATACTTCACTAACAACTTTTTATCAACATGCCATCAAAATATTGATTCACCTGTTTTTCCCTTATCGCTTTATGTGCTTTCAATGGGCTTTACTAGTACTATACATGTAAACAAAAGGCTTTGACAATTTTTGTAAATGCATGGATTATGTAATCTATAGTTGTTCTGGCATCCCATTTGCTGACAATATGGGTTTCTCCAGACCAAACTTTCACTCTGACATTGAGCTGAAGCTGTGATGCTTAGTTTTGGTGGATATCCCACAATAGGCAGTGTAGTTCTGGCAAAAAACCATGTGATTCAAGCCATGTGGTTCATCGTTGTGAACCACATGCATCTCATTATCTGACGTTGTTATGTAAACAATGGGCAGTGAAGTGATGACGTCACAATGTTTTGACGCTCTCATTGGTCGATGTGGTTGCTAGGGATCTTTTTGTGGCCATTCAAACAAAATAGTGCCTCTTGAAATTATTAATTATTATCACTGCAGGTCTGTTTTTATTGTGGGATATAAATAAAACTTAATGGGAGTGTGGTTCACAGCAATGAACCTCACTCATGTCAGGTCTGCTGCAGAATAAACACTCGTCCTTCGGACTCGTGTTGTATTCTTCCGCGACCTGACATTCATGAGGTTCATTGCTGTGAACCACACTCCCATTAAGTTTTATCATAGTTCACATTGGCTAGAAGCCGGGGAATCTGACCCAGTTTAAAATGACATCAGAGCCTGAAGTTATTTAACATATATTGCAGTACTAGAGAATAGAGTCGTCTCTGACATCACACTTCAATAGCATAGAAAGAACTTGAGATTCCGTGTATATATGATGCGACTGTAAAATTTACTATGTATAGTACACAAGCATTTCCACAAGCTATGTAAAAATGCATCATTTCCTCTGCTTCCATGCCCATCGGGGCCTTGGACAAGTTGTGCCAAAGGATAAATTTTGCCGCCCAGGCGAAATGAAGAATAAAATTGGCAATGTCACCCATGTCCACACTGTACAGACATCCTTATGCTTCATGACAAATATTGACAAATACAATTCGATGAAAAGCTACATTCAGAAATTTTATTTTATTGTCGAAAACAACATATTGAGGACCTACATTCTTGTTTGTCAATCATATAGTATTCATAGCTAGATGGCTTCTCTCTGGTTCACAGTTCACTGTAGTTAGGGATATCTGGATATTTGCGTTGTCAGATTTAATGTAGCATTGTTGACATAATCTTTTAAAATCAATTTGGGGAAAGTTATGCCGTCTGCCTTGGGACAATTTGAGCCAAAGTTATGATTTTATGATTTATTCTTTTTTGAGGGGTATTTTATGCCTTGCCTAAAAGTACACTGTAGTTAGGGATATCAATACCATTTTGAATTTTTGTTTTCAATATGTTATCTATGTTCAGTCACTTAGATAATCAGTTTTAGGAAATATGTCATGCGCCAAAAACATTATACAAATCATCTGTGTGAAAATACAAGTGAAAAGATAAGTTTTCTCAGAATAAATTGGGCATAACAACTAGCCCTACCACATTACTTACTTTTCTTAATGCAACCATATTCTTGCTTATGGTCCAATTGTCCTAAAACAAGCCTCAACTTTTATTAAGACATTACATTACGTTCAGATTGACAGAAAAAGCTGCACTTTCTTTACTAATCAACCCGAAGCAAAAAATGACACAGCTTACCCCATTCTCCACTTAATAACTAATATTCACCCGTTTGAATAAACATCACATCACTACAATTTTTATCAATAATTACATGTCTAGTTCTTTTATCCCTTCATAAACTGTCATCTTGACTCACCTTATCAAGTAGCAAGTTTCATTGGTAATTTGTACACATTTAACACTCCTTTCAAATGTGCACTTCACAAAAGCATTAGGGCTAATTTTCTGACATATCTTCCTTTACACTTGATGATAATGCCTCAATTGTCTTCATCACATTTTCCAGGATGAAACTAATAATGTCAGCTTATATTATGCTGTTGCACCCGGATTATATATTTCCAAATTGACAAAATACAAACCACAGTATTTGAAAATCATGTCAAAACTTGCCACAGTGTTATCACAATTAGCTTCCTTCTAAGTTTGTATTGTATAATACATGTATGTATAAATATAATCATATATGATACACTATTTCATAGGCAGGTATAAAATGTATATATAATAATATCCAAGCACCAAATTGTGTGATTTTGATTATAATTAACTGAAATATGCTACACTAGTAAAGCCCATTGAAAACACAGAAACCGATAAGGGAATAAACAGGTGAATGGGTATTTTGATGGGATGTGGATGAAAAGTGGTTAGTCAAGTATTTCGATGGGATTGTGAAGGAGCTGAAAACATTTGTGTTTGACAGTGCTGGCATCAGGCAAACAATTTTTGGGGCAAAACATTTCTGAGCCAGTAGGTCATTTGCATAAGTGGAGCTCTGGTGGAGAAAGAGCGAACTACTGTTGATGTTACATCGAAACTGCATTTAACAGCAAAGTAAACAGCAATTTATGACGTCATCAGAAGAAGAAAAGGGTGAGAGAAGGGTAGGTGAAGGGTGTAGGGGAAGGACAGGCCTGTGGAGGAAGTTTTTAGCTGGCAACCATTCTGGGACATGGTATGACCTCATTTGCATTTAGTTTGAATGTACATATAGATATCTGGAACTATGCTTTAACTTGTACACATATCTGTGCATCCACTCTTGGGATCATACTTCAGAATTCAAATTTCAATAAAATGGTGACATCTAACCCAAATTTCTTCTCCCATCGATTCAAAAATGATGATATACCGTAATTTGGGGTGAATTGGGACACTGGGGTGAATCGGGACAGAACAGGGAAACATTTTATTTGCTAAAATATACCAATTTCTACTTGCCCAAGGAAATAAATATTTGGCATACTTAAAGTACACATATTGGCGAATATTGTGGCCGAATTTTGGTTGCTAACTGCAGGCAGTGAGGAGCTGCGGGACCTTAAACTTTGTGTTGCAGAAATGGCCTTTTAGAAGCTGGTCAAAACTTTGCTTATACAGTATAAAGTATAAATATCAGAGTCACCGAACTTGCGGCAGCTTTAAAATCAGTCTAATATGGTTACAGGGGAACCATAATTCAAGACTGGATACAGGATAGTGTGCGTTTGGTCCTGGGTGCAGATCCAGGTCAATGGCAAATTTTCAGGATTAACCAAAATAACCATACTAATTTTCATTTGCGTGTACTGACGTGGCTTTTTGATTAATAATATTGAACTTGGCATCCTTTGCAGTAAAGTTAGTCCAGAATTATCAACTACTAGAAAATTAGAAGAAAACTACAGTTTTTAACAGTTTTCTGTCATTTATCACGTTTTTAAAAATCTGCATATTATCAATGAAATTTATGTCAGATTTTCCTCAAAAATTTTTCTTGGCGTGTAGGACATGTTTTCTAATGGTTTTTCACAAGTAGCAATCACTCAAAGTAGCTAGGGAGTATTTATTGTGGAAATAATGAAGTGTCCCGATTCACCCCAAAGCATGGGGTGAATTGGGACAGCAGTTTTCTGAGCCTTGAGCATTGAGAATTTAAGATATCATTTCAAGCACCTAGGGGTACTTAGACCTTGTGCCCAGACAAAATTTGACACCAAAATATATATATAGATTTCCAGATTGATTTTTGTCCATGCTATGACAGAAAAACGGCCAATTCTGTCCCGATTCACCCCATATTACGGTAATCAATAAAAACACTAAATTTACCATATTTCGCTTAATAATAGAGCTAGAGACATGCAAATGGCACTAAAATTTCCGGAATATACCTTTTCCTATTCAACTTCAATACAATACTTTGGTATACGACCAATAGTTTTTTTGTTAATTGAGAAAATGCGCTTTGTCGAATAAAATTAAACATACAATTTTCAAATTAAGATTTACCAAGCTAAACATACTTTAATTTCAATCTGAATGGTACCAATGGACTCCCATGGACCATAGTCACCCTGTTGGAGGGGCTTTTTTTGCAAGTTCAACTTTTTCGAAAATTGACACGCCCTAATATAATAACATAGGGGAAACGGGGACACAGTGAATAGCATTACACAGTGAATCAGTAGACTTCCTCGGACGCTGAATAGAAATATTTCAATATATTTTCATATGTTTGATGTGTTTTAGGAGCACTCAACTGAATCAGGCGTGATGTCTGATATAACATATACCATTTTGACATGAAGCAAAAAACGATTTTTAGCATGAAAACCTCAAATTTTTAAAATGTTTTATTTGTTAAAAAGTACAGAAATTCTTTGTATTATTTCCTGCAATCGAAATATGTGTTACAAGAACATCTAATGGAAATAATTACCAGGTGATTTGAGAACATGTGGATCAAACTGGCGAAATATGGTGAATTATGTGAAAAATAGTCATGCAGGGGGCACAGTGAATCACTATGTTCTCCATTGTAACACTAGAAACTTCTTGCAAAAAGCACCAAGAATAGCATATATTGAAGACCGCACCTGTGACAGTTTATGCCATATATGTGTTCAATGACGTAAATTGCTATCCACTGGACTTAAAAGGGTGTTTTAGCACAGAAAATATTCTAAGGAACATTCAGCTACTACCGTATGGTGTCCTATTTTCGTCAGGGTCCTAATATCGTCACTTTTAAGCAATGTACCCTAATTTAACCAAATTTTGTGTAGGTGGGCAAAAAAGTCACGATTCTTAAAGTAAAATCACTGTTGCTTACATTAATCCATCAACGGCATTAATGACCCTATTGAAAACTCCACAATAGCTTCCTGAACTTGGAGTGGTCAAAAACACAATATTTTTTATAATTTTGAGACAAAATTGCCCTGAGCAGGCCTATCTTCCTCTGATTTTTAGACCCATCTTTATGCCTCTGTTGCATTTAGTAAAAAAGTGAAAATGACGCAAGTCTCAGAAATGAGGGACAAATTAAGTTATCAAATTTGTTTTTTTTGAAATACGAAATGCATGTTGGAATTATTGTTAATTTACAGTGTGATTTTGAAATCTGACGGAATTAGGACACCCTAGCTGATGATATAATAATATATAATGACCCTGGGGTCCTGACATCGTCATAATGACTTTGCAATGGATAACTGCTCTCAAAACCTTGTAAAGTGATGCATGCCATCTCTTCTTCTGAAAAATTTAGCAAAACAATATTTTTGAGTGCTGGAAGTGAATAGACAACTTGTCATAGTGATGGTATAGCAATGATATCATTTTAGAGGGAACAACTGACGAAAATAGGGCACCACACGTTAGAAAAATTATAGTCCAAGAGCTGACACACTTTTATTTATGTTTTTAGCGCCAAGCAAACTAATGAATGTGTATTGTTCAGAATTTTCTGTAGTTTTCAGATATGTAGTTTTTAGAGAAATCGATTCGGACAGTTTTCAGAAAAATGGTTACCATGACAACGAAAGCAGTAAAATTAAAAACTGCCTTAAATAAATTTGAAGTTGCATAACTTGAGACATGTTTGATGCAAGAAAATGAAATTCTACCAGTTTATGTAGGGAAATAAGGCCCTTCTGACAAAAAAATAAACATGACCATATATGGTCGTAAAAGGGGTAAAATGCTTGTGTTTTGGAAAATTTTAAATTTTTTTTCAAGAAATTCACTTTTCCAGTTGCTGTCTTGGTCCCAAATAAAGGTTAGCTGGCATTAAATCAGTCTTGGTGAAATACATATCTTGCCTTCTTACCAAAACAACCAAATTAGCAGTCACCATGGCAACTGTTGTGAACTGAATGGCCACCATATCAACCAATGACGAAATTCACTTTTATAACAAATAACAAGTTCCTTGGCACAAAACAGCTATAGCATCTCATACAGTGGTAGAATTTGAGAAATACAGAGAAATAAATTGACTGTAAATCTTAGGGGGTCAAAAATGAAAATGGAAGGAATATGGTTGCCATGGAAACCACATTTGTTATTTGTTTCACGTCTGTCCAAACTACACAATGTGGGGTAACAAAAATGTTATTATAATGTTCTTAATTCTCTGCTGATTTGATTTAAAGTACACAAATTAATCTGGATTCCTCATCTCCATAGCAACACTGCCAAATATGGTCATAGCAGTTGGGTATTTGAATGATTCATTACAACATTACTGGCATTTTACGCAACAAGTTCCCAAGTGTGAGCATACTGCAATCAATGTGTGGTTGTTACCCCTATGTGTGACATATCGTTTGGAAGCTGAGGAAAAGGAGAGTTTATATATGTATATAAAAAGGTCACCACGGCAATGAGAGTCCTATAATGGTGGCCATTTTGTTTAAAGTGCAAGTCCTTGGATTGCTTCATTTCATGTTCGTGAGATATTTAACAATGTTCATAAGATATCTTCAGCACATTTTTGGCATAAAGTTATTAGTTCAAAAGCTCTTTTGTTGTAAATTTTTACTTATTGTTTTAGATTCATTGTTTCTGTAAAAGCAGAGGATGAGATACTGCTCTCTATCTTGCAGAAAACTGTACCAAATATTGTGAGTGAACATGCACAAGGTGTAAAATTGTGTTTCGGTTGCCAAATTATCTCGCCCAGTGTGTAACACTAATTTAAAGCTCAGAGAGAGAACTATGTCATTCTATTAAATGAATTAGATAATAGATAATATACATTATCCTTAATTAAGCACTTCCAACAATCTTCCCAGTCTGGTATTATGTTCCAGAAGACTGATGGAAGGGTTTGTGTTTGGCGGGAACCTGGCCTGGGCTTTTCTGTAGACTGTATAAAGCCCGCATGCACTCCTGCACCAGATTGTATCAACACTAAGGTTATCCTAAAGTGGTTAATTCATTTTACTATACAATGTAAATGTGTCAATGCTGAACATGAGTTATATAACTAGTTTCAATTAACTGACCTTATAGTATTACAAACTGACAAATTTTTTTTACCGGTTACCCAGTAACCCGGTGAGAAGATAAGTTATTGGAGTTAACAACATGTTAATAGATACTAGACATACATGCAGATAGATACGATAAGTGCAGCCCTCTAAGCCCAGTTCTGGGCACTCACGAGGACTGATTGATGAGATGGGAGAGAGAGTGGGAGTCCTCAAGATGTTACACATTTACCCCATGTGAGGGATCTTTTACTAGCCTAACACAGGCACTGATACAAGGGGCCTGAACATTTCGTGTTTCCCAACCGGGAGTCATGTTAAGGTTGCAAATCATTATGACAGAAACTTTGGTCTCGTTTTGCTGAATGAAAATGCCATTCTTGCCTCCTATATCTGTTCTTTCTGAAAGTGGATATTGCACCTGTACTCATGATAGAGAACACTTCAGTTGAAACTTATTATTCAGGTGGCAACAAATCCCACAAAACATAGAAAATTAGGAAACATGAGGAAGGTCTAAACCACACTGTAAACCCTGCTGCGTTACTTTTGTGGCAGTTATGCTTAAAACAACAGTAAATGCCATAAAACAATGGTTTCAATCATAAAATGGCTCTTTCAACTTCAAGTATTCATTACGGTAGCTGCCGTTAAAGTAATGTAGCAGGTTTTACAGTGCAGTTGCAGGTACTCTTGGTGAACACTATAAACCACTGTCACTAAGTAGTAAGAACAAGGTAGGGCATGCAGTCTAAGCTAGTGGCAATCAACTTGATGGTCAGATGCTTGCTCTGAAGTGCACATCAAGATTATGTATACATTTTTACAAATGAAAGGTTTTGCATGATTTCCTACCAGAAACCTTGCTTTTTATACACACGTAGGCCTAATTGATACATAAATTTGAGGTCTGAGCATCGAAATGTAGTATAATTCTATGGTCTGAGGCTCTTGAGAATTTTCTTGGTCTACAATGATACAACGGTCATCTGTGACACCTCAAATATTCTCATTTGGCATCAAACTCCCTCAATTACCCTTGGCTCCCCTCAACTACCCTCTGCTTTCCCCAACTACAACTCCTCCTGCTATACTCAACTTCCCTCAACTAAACTCGGCTTCCTTCAACTAAACTCGGCTTCCCCATCAACTTAACTTGGCTTACCTCAACTTAACTTGCCTCCTCTAAATTTAACTCGCCTACCCTCAAATATCACCAAATACCCTCAGATACCCAATCAAAAACCAGCAGTGACCCCTTGATTTTGTGCATGAGGGTGTATCCTTGTCTTGAGGCATCACTGAAAAAATGTGTACCTCCTGTCTACAAGTTGACCTCGGTTTCATTGCCAGTGCTGAGTTTACGAAAATTTTGGATTCTCGAAACAAGCAAAAATCCCACCACAACAACATTGTGGCTTTGCAGGAAAACAAATCTTGAAAATGTAATAAGCTGGAAACATCTAATTTTAATAGGCAGATAATGGACAAGTAAATAGAAGTAAAGGACACTTTTACAAGGTGCCCATGTTGGGTGTACATAATTGCAGACTGCATGGCTAGGTTTATTTGGTCGTTCCTTGCATTGGTACAACCGGTTATATTAGATGACGAGCACATCGAGCTGAATCTGCAGATGGAAAAAAGCAGTTGATGATAAGCATCTTATGAAGGTTTGCAAAATTAATCCATCCCCATGTCCAGTATATCACATTCTTCCATGCTGGAGTTTTTCCACGCTTAGCACAGGTTATCCTAAAGTAGGGGAGAGCGGTACACCATAATAATAAATAATAATATTAAGTACTTATATAGCGCCAATTCCAGTAAACTGCTCATTGGCGCTTGGTTAGATTAGCTTATATCTCCGTAAAATTTTGCAAAAAGATATGTTTTCAGTCGCTTCTTGAAGTTATCCAATGTCCTTGATTTTCGAACCATTTCAGGTAAGCCATTCCACAGTACTGGTGATGAATATGAAAAGGCTCTATCCTCAAACTTGTTTTGATTTTGAGAAGCAGGTACCTCTAACAGCATTTTGCCATTGCTGCGGAGGTTCAGGTCATTTTCAGGTTTGTGTTGAATTAGACTTTTGAGGTACTGAGGTGCTTGATTATTCACAGCTTTCCATGTAGTTGTCATTAGTTTGAATTGGATCCTCGCAGCGATCGGAAGCCAGTGTAACTCTTTCCTGTAATGACTAACTTTATCTTGTCTTTTTAGTCCTTCAATCAGTCGTACAGCAGAGTTTTGCGCCACCTGGAGTTTATTTATCACTTGTTTCGACGAACCATACAGCAGTCCATTGCCATAGTCTAAATGAGGAGTGACTAAAGCATTGACAGCTGTTTTGATTGACTCTTTATTCAGTGACTTACGCAGTTTTGAGATGTTTCGAAGGTTAAAATAAGCATTTTGACACATTTTGTTCACTTGCTTATGCATTGACATGTGTTTATCAAAGAATACACCTAAATTTCTGGCTTGATCTGCCGCCTTGATTTCAACATTTTCCACACTGATAGACGACATGTTAAGTTTCTTGAGTTGAAATGGCGAGCCAATGAGAAGTAACTCTGTCTTTTCACCATTGTTACAGAGTTTGTTTTTATGAAGAAAATTGCGTATTTCTGTGATGCATTTTTCCATTTTCTTTGTTGCATTTACCTCTTCAAGAAAAGTTGGCTTGAAGGAAAGGATTAGTTGTTCATCATCGGCATACTTTTGATCATCAACCTCATTTTCTTCAGCCACCTGACTTATTGGAGCAATGTACGAATTGAACAAGATCGGACCAAGTTTCGATCCTTGAGGGACGCCATATTTTAGTGGCAGTTTGTTTGATTCTGTGTCATTTATGAGTACAGATTGAGATCTATTGGTGATGTATGATTTGAACCAATTTAAAGCAGAGCCATCAATACCATACTTGTCTCTCAACCTTTTCAAAAGGATGTCATGATCGATTGTGTCAAATGCTGCCGATAAGTCTAATAGTACCAGCATTGTGACTTCACCACGGCTCATGCTCATCATGACATCATTGTGGATTTTTGTCAATAGAGTTTCTGTACTGAAATGCTGCTTGTATGCTGACTGTTTTTCATCATGCAGGCTTCCAAGTACAAGGTGCTCGGTGTATTGTTTGATGACAGCACCCTCTATGACTTTACTCAGGAATGACAAATTTGAAACTGGTCTGTAATTCTTCTTGATGAGATCAAGACCATTTTTCTTGAGGAGTGGTTTTACTAGTGCATGTTTCAATTCACTAGGCATTTTCCCATCTCTGAGTGATGTGTTGACTATTTTAGCTATGATAGGAAGAAATTCATCAATGCATTCCAACAGTAACCAAGTAGGTATCGGGTCAAGGTTACAGTGCTTCACAGGCATATCAGTGATGATTTTCTTAATTTCCATCTCCGAGAGTGATTTGAATTTAGTAAGTTTCAGACCTGAATATGTCTCAGCATCATTTTTCGTATTTGCGTTGTTTGTGTCTAATCTCAATCTTATTTTCTTGATTTTATCATCAAAGAAATTGTTGAAATCATTTGCCAAATCTGCTTCGCTTACATGATGTGGCAGAGGTAGATCTTGTTTTCTGTTAAGGCTAGAATTTAGGATCTTAAACATAGCCTTTGAGTTGCCCTTCGTTTTTTCGATCTTTGTCTTCAGGTCATCTGTTTTTAGTTGATTGAGTCTCTCATTCAGCTCATTTCGTTTCTCCTTAAATATCTCCCAGTCAGCCTGTAGCCCTGTGCGTCTCCATTTTCTTTCTGCCTTTCTTTTACTGGTTTTTAAATTCTTGATATCGGCATTTGTGAAAGGTGTCGGTTCCCGAAATGTTACGTGTTTGATCTTCATTGGTGCATGTTTGTCCAGCACCTTTTTGGTCGAGTTGTATAAAAGCACAAGACTGCTTAGGTCGTCATTTATTTGTTGTGGACCATTCTGAGCAAAATGCAAGCAGATGTCACTCTTGAATTTTGACACATTAATGTCATGAGTTTTTCGGAATGCTACTTTCTTCTTTGGATTTTTGCCTTTGGCCATTTCTATATTGAAAAGGATGCAATTGTGATCAGACAGTAGGTCACCCACCACACAATCTTTAAGACTTGAATTTCTTCGGGTTATGACTAGATCAAGAGTGTTCCCACTTTTGTGAGTTGGAGATGCAACGTGTTGTTCAAGGTTAAACATTTCTAGGATATTCCTAAATTGGATTGCTCTGCTATCCTCTTGTTTGTTCATGTGAAAGTTGAAGTCGCCTGTTATGATGAGTTCATTGTGACTTGTTTGATAACTTGCAACAAAAGTTGTGAATTCCTTGAAGAATTCGGTTAAGCTGTACTTATTTTGGTTAGAGGGTTCAGGGCGATACACAAGAAGGATTGTTAGATTTTTTCCACTCAATTTCACTTGGACTTCCATGTGCTCAAAGGTCCTTGTCTTCACACTTTCCACTTTAAATGCGCATAGACCTGATTTGACAAGGCAACCAACTCCACCGCCTTGTCTACCTTCTCTGTGCGAGCTTAGAAAGTAGCATTGTCCATTTCTTTCAAGTTCACCAATTTCAACTTTATCATCTGCTTTAAGCCATGTCTCAGTGAAAAGAAAGATATCCAAGTTAAATTCATTCCTGTAATCATTTACAGATTGAGTTTTCTGTCTAAGACTTTGGGCATTCCACACGCAAGCTCTTAAAATATTTTTTGAAGTGTTAAGGTGGTTGTTTGGGGAGCTGCAATAGTTAACAGAGTCTGATAGGATGTCAAATCGGTTCGCAATTTTGATTGAGTTATTGCGACCAGAATTATTTCTATTCTGAAACCTTGCAGACAAGAGTGTCTCAACGGATTCTTTTAACCCAATACGCAAGGCATCAGAGTACAGCCTTGATTTATTTGTCATAGTGATGCAACTACAATACTTCAGAAGCGGAACACTGGTTGCTATGATACGTCACAGGTGCTTTGTTAAAGTAAAAAACTGGTTGCTATGATACCTCACAGGTGCTATGTTAAGGTATCAGAGTGACTGGTTGCTATTATACCTCACATGTTCGTTGTGAAAGTATCTGAGTGACTGGTTGCTATGATACCTCACAGGTACTATGTTAAGGTATCAGAGTGACAGGTAGGTATGATACCTCACAGGTGCTTTGTGAAAGTATCTGAGTGACTGGTTGCTATGATACCTCACAGGTGCTTTGCAAAAGTATCTGAAGGACTGGTTGCTATGATACCTCACAGGTGCTTTGTGATGGTATCTGAGTAACTGATTGCTATGATACCTCACAGGTGCTTTGTGAATGTATCTGAGTGACTGGTTGCTATGATACCTCACAGGTTCGTTGTGAAAGTATCTGAGTGACCGGTTGCTATGATACCTCACAGGTGCTTTGTGAAAGTATCTGAGTGACTGATTGCTATGATACCTCACAGGTGCTTTGCGAATGTATCTGAGTGACTGGTTGCTATGATACCTCACAGGCTCGTTGTGAAAGTATCTGAGTGACTGGTTGCTATGATACCTCACAGGTGCTTTGTGAAAGTATCTGAGTGACTGGTTGCTATGATACCTCACAGGTGCTTTGTGAATGTATCTGAGTGACTGGTTGCTATGATACCTCACAGGTTCGTTGTGAAAGTATCTGAGTGACTGGTTGCTATGATACCTCACAGTTTCGTTGTGAAGGTACCTGGGTGATTGGTTGCTATGATACCCCACAGGTGCTTTGTGAAAGTGTCTGAGTGACAGGTTGCTATGATACCTCACAGGTGCTTTGTGATAGTATCTGAGGGACTGGTTGCTATGATACCTCACAGGTTCGTTGTGAAGGTACCTGAGTGACTGGCAGCTATGATACCTCACAGGTGCTTTGTGAAAGTATCTGAGTGACGGGTGCTAGAATACCTCACAGGTTCTTTGTGAAGGTACAAAGTGACTGGTTGCTGAGGATTTGCTGCAGAACACTGTTATGCTATTCACTGTAGACTGTTATTTCTGAAAAATAGGAAATAAGTTCAAGGTTATTGATTGAAATTGGTAGCAATGATTGTGCAAGAGAGACTAGGCTGGCAGTGGGGTTGAGGTTATGTTGTCATGCAGCTTATGTTTCCTGGAAGGCTGTCAATTAAGTTGAGTTCCTGGCAGTGTCTTCAGTTGGTAAATATTAAAAATTTTCGTTATTTAATGCTGATTGGTGATGTGGAAGTATCTGCTATGTGTTGTGAGTACTGTAGACAGATAAAAATGAAAATTATATGCTAAAACAGGTGCAAAAACGATCGTAAAATGAGCGAAAATTGAGGTCAAACCAATGTGTATTGCAGCAAGTAGCGTTGTAGAAATGGAGAGGCAGATAAAATGCAAGTATTTGGACTAAAATCACTTGGAAATAGCACAAAAATGGCGAAAAACAGATTAGAGGCACTTTACCGACAATCACACAAAATATCAGCAGTTAAATATACCTAAAACTTGCTAAAAAGAAGAAAATATCCACTGCTAATTTCACTCTGTGTTTACAGTCTGGAGCGCCACCTATCACCATGAGCCACGGGCACCATGAGCCATGGCCCCTACAAAACAAACGGCAAGACAGAACTGCTCAATAGGATGACCATATATTCCTTTTTAGTTAAGAACTAGCTCGGGTAGCAATCATAATCTTTCTTTTCAATGTAGGACCAAGAATTGAAAAAAATACTTTTGACCAGTGAATTTGAGTGAAAAGTAAAATATTGGGCAGTGGAACTTTTTCTTCTGGTACTTTAACTACAACCGTAATCTTCATAAAACTTAGTCTTCTTAGAGAAGATAAGGCATGTGCTAGGATGATGACACAACATTAATACTATATGATAAACTGGAAAATGGTGATATGCGCTAACAGATGAAATTTACAAAGGGGCACCATGAGCCACTTTGAGATAGGGCACCATGAGCGAGTTTATATACAGTTTCAATGTACAATTAAAGCTGAATTGTAACAACAACTCTGTTGTTGTAAGTCCAGAGCTATAGTGCAAGACATCAGCAGCTGTTTAGGACACATTTTGTGCTGTTTTCATAGAAAAATGCGCAATCCATCTGATCCATATTGTGGTATGTGCGATTGGGAAATTTTAAGCAAAACATCTGGTTTATGAGGTATCAGTTCTTTACAGTTGAATGAGAAGGGTAATGCGTGTATGTAAACAGCTCCCAATGCCATGGCTCTTGGTGCCCCAGGGTGGAGCTCGATGAGCCGCTTGACTACTTTTTTTAAGGACGATGTTTTGACTATTTAAGAATTAAGAATATAATGTAAAACACTGAATATTGCAGCCAAGAAGTCTTGCTACGATTATATAAAGCAACCAGCTATTAACCATTGAAACTTTAGGCTCAGGAGCTTAAAATCAGAAAAGCGACTCATGGTGCCCCACTCTCCCCAAATTTTACTGTTATTGTGTCGATGCTGAACATGAGATAGATACCTATAGTGTTAATAAGCTGAACTCATTTTAGAAAATGACAGAATTTTTTGCCAGTAAGAGGTTAAGTTTAGGATTACATGTGTTAAGCGTTCATACAATCTAGTACTGGTGAGCAAATTGGCTTGGGGAAGGAGGTTGTTATGGTTAGTGTGGGATTGCGTATAAGAACGTTTCTGTCAAAAACTGGATGTATTCCACCACAACACTCAGTTTATACATATCCTATTGTTTAAAGGATGTGTCCGAGTTGAATGACACAGGTATTCGGATGAACTAATGAGGTTAGACTTGGGCACTGGCATTATGCATGTTGCTGATCCCCTCAAATAGTAAAAGGACGGTGCACAAGTTACTATGTAGTTTTCACAACCTTGGGCAGAAGATAATGCAACTTGCCAATTGGTCCAGGAAGGACTATTGTGAATATTTCTTCTGCCTATGGTCATAAATCACTTATTTGGGTATAATTGCCAATCATTTTATAAACGACAAGGTGTTGCATGCCCTTCAAATTGGTTTGTTATGGGCATCATGAATACTGAATAGTTGTTTGAAATGATTCTGCAACCAAAAAAGGCCTTATACCACAGCCGGTATATAGTTTTCAGCAAGTTAAAGAGCAATAACTCCTCCTATCTAATTACAGAACCAAAGATATCTGATTTGCAACAAAATAGCTTTTGGACTAACAATTACATGCCAAAAATGTACTGAAGATCGCCTGTAAACGGAATGTTAATAACTCAAGAAGCCATCTTAGAACATGCTCTTTAAACAAAATGGCCCACATTATAGGACTCTTGTTGCCGTGGTGACCTTCTCATATACATATATGAACTCTTCTTTTCCTCAGCTTCCAAACGATATGTCACACATGGGGGTAGCAACCTCACATTGATTGAAATATGCTCACACTGAGAACTTGTTGCGTAAAATGCCAGTAATGTTGTAATGAATCATTCAAATACCCAACTGCTACGACCATATTTGGCAATGTTGCTATGGAGATGAGGAATCCAGATTAATTTGTGGACTTTAAATCAAATCAGCAGAGAATTAAGAACATCATAATCACATTTTTGTTACCCTACATTGTGTAGTTTGGACAGACGTGAAACAAATAACAAATGTGGTTTCCATGGCAACCAAATTCCTTCCATTTGCATTTTTGACCCCCTAAGATTTACAGTCAATTTATTTCTCTGTATTTCTCAAATTCTACCACTGTATGAGATGCTATAGCTGTTTTGTGCCAAGGAACTTGTTATTTGTTATAAAAGTGAATTTCGTCATTGTTTGATATAGTGGCCATTCAGTTCACAACAGTTGCCATGGTGACTGCTAATTTGGTTGTTTTGGTAAGCAGGCAAGATATGTATTTCACCAAGACTGATTTAATGCCAGCTAACATTTATTTGGGACCAAGACAGCAACTGGAAAATTGAATTTCTTGAAAAAAACAAGAAAATTTTCAAAAAACAAGCATTTTACCCCTTTTATGACCATATATGGTCATGCTTATTTTTTTGTCAGAAGGGTCTCATTTCCCTACATAAACTGGTAGAATTTCATTTTCTTGCATCAAACGTGTCTCAAGTTATGCAACTTCAAATTTATTTAAGGCAGTTTTTAATTTTACTGCTTTCGTTGTCATGGTAACCATTTTTCTGAAAACTGTCCGAATCGATTTCTCTAAAAACCATATATCTGAAAACTACAGAAAATTCTGAACAATACACATTCATTAGTTTGCTTGGCGCTAAAAACATAAATAAAAGTGTGTCAGCTCTTGGACTATTAGTTCCAATGTCCAAATTTATTATTCTAAGAATAAATGGCTCTTCATTCAGTGTGGCCCGAGCACTGATTCACTGTACCCTGGCTATCGGGGCACAGTGAATCTTTTTTTTTTTGTTTTCATTCTGAAGATTATATCTTTGAAATCAGAAGAGGTTGTATTATTTTTTTAGCATGCATTTTTACTTTACACTTATATCTTTCCCTAAAACCATTTATAAAGAAAATATTATTATAAATCTTTGAGATAAGGCAAAAATAAACTTTTCCGATTCACTCTGCCCCCGCTTCCCCTATATTTATTTTATGACACTATTTTGTTTCTAGAAAAAACTAATTCAGACAAGTTCAGGCACATATTCGCTAAAAATCTATTTCAAGAAAATCTCAAAGACGGTTTGATTTAATAATTATTGGGATCGGCCCGAGCAGCTTTAGTACACCGAATGAATGGGAAGAGCCAGATAATATCATATTTCATTGCAATAAATGGAAGGCGGTATAACACTTTAAACACATTTTCCCCCTAGTTTAAATTATTGACATATGAATGAAAAGTCCAGTATAATGGCATTGGCACATCTTACCAAAATAGCAAAAGAGAGCGACTTACAACTTTAGCATATTTCATGTTCACACGTTATTACCATCAGAACCAGAAGGGCCTGATTGGCACAACTTAGACTAAAGTGAGTTTTTAAGGAAAACCTGTGGTAAGAATTATGGCAAAACTGGCAACAACGCTACACAGAGCAACAGTAAAATGCAACATTGCAAAATGGCTAAAAATGGCACTTCCTCTTGAAGTATCACAGTAGGTGCCATCAGGTATATTCATGAAAAATTACACATCTCCAGGCGCAATACTTTGGTGTCAAATTAAATCGTCGCGGCTATTGTTGAAAATGCATTTTCCCCATGAAGTGCAGTCTGTGAACTGCCGTTTCAAACACACTGTAAAAATTGAGTTTTGAATCAGCTTTAATGATTGAGTGAGATGGTTGCGCATAATGCGCAATTCCTTTGAGCCGACATGGCTTGTTGTTTTAAGTAATGAAAACGGACAGATTATCATAACTTTACACAGCAAGCTATATTAGCTCAAACAAATTGTGCAACCATCTCACTCAATCATTTAAGCTGACTCAAAATTTCAAATTTTACAGTACAGAACTCACTTAAATGAGCACCGTGTTGCGAAAAGTAGACCCTTTTTCACAAAAGTTTCCAATATGCCTTTAAAGACCATACATGAAGTCTGAGCAAAATTTGATAGTTACGTCGTCTATCAGTATAATGACTTTACCGCTTTCGGATAACTGTGTTAAGCGTTGACACAATCCGGTACAGGCTGTTCAAATCATTCTCCTACCAGAGAGCTTGACTTCATTCTAGGGAGCCCTGAGTAATGAGGATGGCGCAAATGACCACGTGGCACAACTTACCAGTCTCCCAATAGAGAACTAATACATAATGGACTAATGGTACTATAGCAAGCAAATAATGGTGCTTAATTTCTATGTGGCATGTGATGGATGATTGGGGCTTTACATCCTGTATTTAAGCACTAAGCAGGCTAATTAGGTCAGGAGGACACTGCAAGGAGGCAAAGGATGATTGAAACAACCGTCCAAAGGCTTTACAGGGAACCCAACATGATGTCAAAACAGCAGCTGCTAGGACAGTCATGCTAGTTGGGTAGGAGCGGGGGGTCCTGGCGCACCCCCCTGAAATAAACTTTTAACCAGTGCTACTAGATGGCAACAATTGTGTAAAAAATGATAAGCCTTGTTAAAAAGTCGAAAAAATGTCCCACGTATGTTTTACATGCTAATTAGTGTGGCCATTATCGAAATATTGTATTTTCTTCATATCTCGGCTAATATTGTACTTAGCAATGCAATCAAGGTGTCTAACCCCATGTTTTGATGGTCAGGGAACAGAATAAAACTATCATGGAGCATATTGGACCAGTCCTGGTGGATAAAATTGCATGTGTGACATCAATTCATCCAAAAGCGGCATGTTTGTGTATGTTTTTGTTAAAATTTGGAAAATGTATTATGTTTTGTTTTATGCATTAGCAGTAGATAAATTTTAGCTATAGAAACATTTCACATGATCATGGAGCATATTGGACTCATAAGATCGCAACTTCTATCTTAAATGTTCTAAAATAAATATTAAAACTGTAAAATTAGCATTGAAAATCAAGAATAGGCGTATGTGACCTCCTCCGCCAAAAGGGCTTAAAGAATAACCAAAGCATCTGGTGCTGTGGCTTCCCTTGAATATACTTGAAGGGTGCTTTCAAATAATGGGTCATATGTGGGTACCTGTCAATTGCATCAAAAGAAATAATAAGTCAAACTTGCTGAATATGAAGCTTCGGAAACCGAATAAATGGCTGCTAAATTTCAAGCCATCAACACCAAAATACGTCTCCAAACAAAAGGTTGGCTAATTTTTTTCTGGTGTATATGGATAGCCCTTAATGTCAGCTTTCATTGAACCTTGATTTCCTTGTTACTACAACTGTCAACCCTCAAAAAGCTAAATAGTTGTTGCTGTCATTATCGAAAATCTTCTCGGAAACCCAGTGCATCCTCCCATGTATTTTCAATTCCACCCACCCTAATTACTAGATAACTTGTTTCTAACCAACCAAAATGTATGTGGATGGGTAGCCCATCATGTCAGCTTTCATTTGTCAACTTGGTTTCCATGTCACTACAACTGTCACACCCTCAAAAAGCTAAATAACTGTTGCTGTCAGCGCCAAAAATCTCTTCGGAAACACAAAATCCTCCCATGTATTTTCAATTCCACCCATTCTAATTACTAGATAACTCGATTCTAACCAACCAAAATGTATTTGGATGGTTAGCCCTTGATGTCAGCTATCATTTGGCACATTGGTTTCATTGTTACTACAACTGTCAACCTTCAAAAAGCTAAATAACTGTTGCTGTCAGTGTCAAAAATCCTTCGGAAACACAAAATCCTCCTGTGTATTTTCAATTCCCCACTATCCTAATCACTAGATAACTCATTCCTAACCAGCCAAAATGGATGTGGATTGAGAGCCCTTGATTTAAGCTTTCATTTGGCAACTTGGTTTTCCTTGTTATTACAAATGTCAACCCTATCCTAATCACTAAATAACTCATTCCTAACCAACCAAAATGGATGTGGATGGATAGCCCTTGATGTCACCTTTCACTTAGCCCTGGAGTCCTGGACCCCTGTGGGACAGGGGTCATGAATCGTCACATTGAAAAATCATGAGATTTTACGGAAAGGGTCTGGGAGAATTTAGATTGCTCTGTTAGTTTTATAGTCATGGCAAAACCAAAAACATTATTTGAAAATAGACAACATGTCCTGCTGACGGCACCTATTTCTATATTTCTACATGTTGAAATAAATGAACACTCACCCTGTGAAGTTAAAGAAATGATTTTTTTCTTTAAACATTGAAGAAATGGCGTCTCCTCATTGGGTGAGAGAGAGTGATGTCACAACAAACGTTTATGATGCCATAGATATTTTTAGTGACGTCACAATGGTGACATCAAACATAAAAGTGAGGCTGATGGCTGTTTCTCACAAATTTTTGGCAATTCTGTCATTTAAAATCAATTTTTACAGTACAAACTTTTGTGGAAATGCTTTCAAAAGTGGTGCCGTCAGCAGTAAAATATGTAGGCTACCCAGATCCAAAATTTCATTAAATTTCGAGAAAAACTGTTTAATATAGACCAATTCTCCTGATGCCATGTCAAAATCTCAAGATTTTGAATGGGACGACCCATGACCCATGCTACGCATGGGTCCCAGGGCTAACTTTCACTTGGCACCTTGGTGTCGTTGTTACTACAACTGTCAACCTTCAAAAAGCTAAATAAACGTTGCTGTCTACAAACAAAAGTCCTTGGCACAGCATCTATTATCTAGTAGAAAAGCACACAGATTTAGCTATCACAGAAACTTGAGCTCCACTTCCGAGTTCATCCACAGTTACTGCAATTTCAACAAGTATGAGTTTCTACAATCTGCTTAGGAGAGCAAAACGTAGCAAATGTGGCTTATCTGATTGGTTGAGAGACTGGATTACATAGTATAAATCTAATTTGAATACCTTGAAAACGTTTGTCAAAGCAACTGACGTGTGTAGTGGTAGTAGTAACTGTTATTGGTTACCTGCTCTAATCTCATCAACTGACAAACTCTGCAGATTACTGAAGCAGAATACTACATTTTTCATTCTTCCCACGTTCAACTAAGAGATTTGGAGGATGTTTCGTTGCTTATGGATCAATCAGGAAAGCTGAAAAAAACAAAAACATTCTGCTTCAGTGAGCAACTGAGTTTGATAAGTGGATGAGATTAGCAGCTGAGAACTGACAGTTAGACCACAGGCCAAATGGTCACATTTGCCCTGCAGTTCTTACTCTATAGAGGAAGGTGTATTGTTAAAGCGCCCCTGGTGGATAAACCATAGGCCTTGTGTGTGGTTATATTCACGGAAGTTGTTATAAATAGAATACTTTGGGATATCCCTTTGGCTATCCCAGAGTGGATATATTCATCCGCCGACCGAATCACGGCAATTAGGCCTACTTAGTCATTCAAGGGAATCCAAACACCTGCCAGGAAGCCATTTGCAAAGACTGCAGAGAGAAGGGGAGCAATAATAAAATCCTGGGAGCATGTATGAAGGTAAGCACAGCTTTGTGAAGTTTCTGGTTGATTAACATACCTACGGCTTTTGCAATTGAAGTATTGACTCTTGTCCAGATGGCAATTATGTATTAGGCACTGACAGGTAAGTTAACGGCAATTAGACCCTAAGCTCAATTTTAAGTTCAGCTCAATGGCACTTCAGCTTGATGGCAATTGAAGCAAGCCATTGGTGATTGGATGTGTCATTGGCTGTTGTTGGACATTGAAGTAGTCCATTGTAATTACAAGAAAGTTATAATTAAAGCAAACGAAAATTGTGCTGTTAGACTAAATCTATGTGTATTCTGCCACAGATTATATAATTTCTTCTTTTTTTTCTAGTTGTTGAAAGGGAAAAAACGGACAATCTCATCTCTCTGTGGAAAAACGACTCTTGACACAGCTGCTCCATTAAACTGCACTGGGTTTGATTCTTGGCTGGGGCAAAAACCCAAGTGAATATAACAAATCTCAACTGGATGTTATTTGCATGGAGTCAGGACTGTGATAGGCCTATATGTGATGGACAAAATGGTATAAGGCCTATCTGTGGTCATTTATTGAGGAGAGCTCTGTGCTCCTTTACTTTTCATGGCAACTGCTGCAGGAAAAATTGAAAAAAAGTATAGTTATTAAATACACACCATAATATACTGAATCTGTAATTAAACCTGATCATGTGCATTTTAATTAAATGATGTAACATGTTTTTTTTTGCATTGGAAATGTGTTTTATAGGCCTATATGGAATATCTGTGTTGTTTATTTACTTGCTATTGTGCTAATTAAAATTCTTACAATAAAAACATGTTTTAATGGCTTCTAAATCTGCAGTCATTTTAAAGTCATTTTTAGGCCTACTATTCTATGTATCACTTTTTAAAAAATTGTTGAAAATCACAAGTTTGTCCTAAATATTTCTGCTTGCATAGACGCAACAATTGTATACTAATTGGTGTGAAATAAAACAATATCTTAAATACTGTGAAATAAAGAGTTCTATAGCTATCCCTCTTTTTCTTGGTATTTGAAGTTCTGGTTAAAAACAGTCTTTCATTCCACCAATGTACACGTGAGACCAGATCAATATGAAAAAAAAAAGATATATATATATTTGACTTGTATGTGTGTAGAGAATATACATGTGACATGTTGTGTACCTCTGTATTTACCAGAATGAAAAAAAAATTGCTCACCTTGTGAGACAAAACTTGGCAACAGTTTCAATTAGGTCAAAATGCATGCCAACCATGGTGAGGTTGAAATGGCTTAGATTTAGATTTCTTTCATTTTTTCACCTTGTACATTATTTTGCAAGTATATACACATTTCGGAAAAAAATTGTAATTACAAAGTGGTGTGCAAATGGAAATGCGCTATCTACACTGCAGCTGCAGCCAAGATTGGGTCTCCTGAATTTCTCTTAAGTCTACACAGCTATACACAATGAAATTACATTTTAAATATTTTAGGCTTGAGTCCGCTTGACACATGAATATTTTGAGTCATTCCCCTGGGTCATTCCATCTGCATCCCATCTACATGCATCAAGTTTATTATTAAAACGGCCTAAATAGAGGCTGAAATGCCATGCTATAATTGGAAAAGAGTTTAACAAGAGCATAAGGCCTTTGTGAGCTGAGGACAGGGTGCTATAAAACCAGGTCAAAAGTAGTTCCTTCTGGCATCCCAGAATAGCAGACTGAGATTTTGGTTCCAGCTGACACAGATGGTGGCTCTGTGGTCTCCTGGATTCTGATTGGCTGTGAAAGGGAATTCCCTTGTGATGTATGCTGATATGAGTGCACACACAGGTAAAATTGGCAAAGCAAGGTTTAATTTGAACCCAAATGCAGTGTGATGGATGCAAATGTTGTCCAGATGTAGCTAAAACAGTTTCATTTCAAAGGGCTTAGAAGAATGTTCTAAAAAACTGCTCCTTTAGCAATTTTAATCAATTTTCTCAATTTGCAATCCACCAGGGGCGCTTGAACCATATACCTTCCTCTATAGAGTAAGAACTGCCCCATATATGTGACCATAGCCTGTGGTTAGACTGACCACCAGACATGTCACCTGGCCTTGAAATACGTTTCATGCTATTCAAATTAAATTTAAGCTATGTAATCCAGTGCCTCCACCAATCACATGGACTGTATTTGCTACGTTTCACTGTCCTATTAGAGAAACTCATACTTCTCGAAATTGCAGTAATGTACATCAACAAGTTAAATTTGTGTAACTATAGGGTTTTCTTTGCTATACATCCCGCACCCATAATTATTACTTGCTTATTTCCGAATTAAGAGAAAGATAATTGAATACACAGGATTAAGTATAAGTATCATGAAAAATATCATATTACAAGTTACTGACTCAATATGAGGTTAAAATAAGGAAATTTCGGAAAGCATATCAAAATGGTTTATCAGTTTGATCTGTTTGATTTCACACACTCATCTTAGAAACTGTTGTTAAAATCACACTGGCAAGGTTATCAATACAATTTTTCTCACAAATTGTATCATGTGAAATGTTTCTATCGCTAAAATGTATTTACCTGTAATGCATAAACAAAACAAAATATAATACCCAAAAATCATCCAAAAACATGCCGCTTTTGGATGAATTGATGTTACACATGCAATTTTATCCACCAGGACAGGTCCAATATTCTCCATGATAGTTTCAATGTGTTCTCTGACCATCAAAACATGGGGTTAGACACCTTGATTGCATTGCTAAGTATAATATTAGCCAAGATATGGAGAAAATACAATATTTCAATAATGGCCGCACTAATTTGCATGTAAAACATACGTGGGACATTTTTTTGACTTTTTAACAAGGCTTATCATTTTCAACACAATTTTTGCCATCTAGTAGCACTGGTTAAAAGTTTATTTCAGGGGGGTGCACCAGGACCCCCCGCTCCTACTAGACTATGCCTTACAAAGACGAGCTGAAAGAAAGAACATTGTTCCTGTCCTTAGGCCTACTGACAACCTGCCAAACAGCACATGATAAGCATTTTTGCGTACTCCCCTTAAGAGCAGGCAACTGCAGTTCATCTGGAAGAGGCCAAACCTCATACTGAAAAGAGGCCAAGAAGTAGTCGGAAGAGGCAGAATCCAGAATGGATGGATGATTGAGGCTATATGTCCTGTATTTATGCACTTGGTTGGCTGATGCGGACACGGCACTGAGGCAAAGGATGATTGAAACAGCCGTCCAAAACAGGCCCAGATTACCCAACAAGAACTGGAGAATCCAGTGTGGACACTGTAGGGGATGCAGTGTCAAGAGTGGTGTATGTTAGGGAGGCTGAGTGAAGAGTTAACAACATCGGAGAGGCTTGGTCCAGAGCGGAAGAGTGCAGAGAGACAGAGAGAGAGGGCGCAAAACAAATGCCACGGACAAAACCCTCAGTCCAACACTAGAGAACAAGGCCGTTCATGAGTCTCCAAGATTTTCCCCACTTCCTCCGGAGGAACCTCTACTTCAACTTCAGAACGAGGCTTTACAGGGATAGATGGATGATTGGGGCTTTATGTCCTGTATTTAAGCACTAAGTAGGCTAATTAGGTCAGGAGGACAACAATAGATAACAAGGCCGTAAATGAGTCCCTAAACAGTTTCCCCCAGTTCCCCTGATTATTTCCTTTTAAAGCTCCCAATCCAACCACCAGTAATGAGATGTTGCAGCATAGAAGTCAATTCATCAAAAGATGAGTTTCCATGGATGGATGGATGATTGGGGCTTTACGTCCTGTATTTATGCACTGAAAGGCTAATTAGGACAGGAGGAGGATACAGCAATGATGATTGAAACAGCTGTCCAGTGTCCGACATATAATAGGCCCAGGTAACCCGGCAAAAGCTTGATTTGAGCTCTTGACCCAGCGATTGGCAGCCTAGCACTACCACTAGACGAACCCTTCCCCAAAGAATATTGTAAGAGTTGCACCACTAACAACTCATATTGGATGCCCAAGTTAGTAAAAGACCTTTTTCATCGTGACCTACTTTATAAGGAGGATCAGTGGATCACACTAATAAAAATATGTCAATTGATGTAATTATGTTTCAGTAAGTTTAAATTTTATTTTAGAACATTGTTCCTATCACTAGGCCTACTGACAACCTGCGAAACAGCACATGATCAGCCTTTTTGCGTACTCCCCTTAAGAGCAGGCAACCGCAGTTCATCTGGAAGAGGCCAAACCTCATACTGAAAAGAGGCCAAGAAGTAGTCGGAAGAGGCAGAATCCAGCATGGATGGATGATTGAGGCTTTATGTCCTGTATTTATGCACTTGGTTGGCCAATGAGGACACGACAATGAGGCAAAGGGTGATTGAAACAGCCGTCCAACACAGGCCCAGATGACCCAACAAGAGCTGGAGAATCCAGAGTGGACACTATAGGGGATGCAGTATCAAGAGTGGTGCATGTTAAGGAGGCTGAGTGAAGAGTTAACAACATCGGAGAGGCTTGGGCCACAGCGGAAGAGTACAGAGAGACAGAGAGAGAGGAACGCCAAACAAATGCCACGGACAAAACCCCCAGTCCAACACTATATAGAGAACAAGGCCGTTGATGAGTCTCAAAGGTTTTCCTCACTTCCTCCGGAGGAACCTCTACTTCACCTTCAGAAAGGGGCTTTGCTGGGATGGATGGATGACTGGGTCTTTACATCCTGTATTTAAGCACTAAGTAGGCTAATTAGGTCAGGAGGACACTGCAATGAGGCAAAGGATGATTGAAACAACCGTCCAAAGGCTTTACAGGGAACCCAACATGATGTCAAAACAGCAGCTGCTGGGACAGCCATGCCTTACAAAGACGAGCTGAAAGAAGCGTAGTTTCAGAAGCAGGCTGTAATGGCGATTCAGACATCTGACCAGGCTTTCAAGATGGAGACACTGATCCAAAGTATTCCAAACTGATGATTTCCTTTTAAAGCTCCCTAGTCAACCACCAGTAACAAGACATTGCAGCATTGAAATGAATGAACAGAAGATGAGTTGGATGGATGGATGGATGATTGGGGCTTTATGTCCTGTATTTATGCATTTGGTTGGCTAATGAGGACACGGCATAGAGGCAAAGGATGATTGAAACAGCCGTCCAACACAGGCCCAGATGACCCGACAAGATACCAAAACAGCAGCTGCTGGGACAGCCATGCCTGACAAAGACGAGCTTAAAGAAGCTTTGGCTCCGAAGCGGGCCATAATAGAGATTCATCAGACGTCTGACCAGGCTTTCAAGATGGAGACACTGATCCAAAGTATTCCAAACTGATGATTTCCTTTTAAAGCTCCCTATTCAACCACCAGTAACAAGACGTGAATGAACAGAAGATGAGTTGGATGGAAGATTGGGGCTTTACGTCCTGTATTTATGCACTGGAAGGCTAATTAGGACAGAAGGAGGATATAGCAATGATGATTGAAACAGCTGTCCAGTGTCCAACATAGGCCCAGGTAACCCGGCAATAGCTTGATTTGAGCCCTTAACCCAGCGATTGGCAGCCTAGCACTACCACTAGGGTGGCCCTTAAAAGCATAGTGAAAAATAAAAGTTTAAAATATTGGTGGGCCACCCTCTAAAATGATGCCAATTATGGAAAAAATGATGCATGCAAATTTTCAGGCAAATCGGTTAACATTTAGAGGTGGCCCATCGCCCTTGAAGTTTTTATGTTTCTAGCGTAATTCCTTACTTTTGTCAACTCGCGGTTCTGCATAATTTAGCCAATTCTAATGGTACAACAAAACAGATGGCATGGTTGAACTCGCCTTAATTAGAGCTTCATTTTGAGTACCAACTTGAATGGTTTGTGATGATTTGGTATTTGGAATGGTCACTACAAATTTGCTGAAAACCTCATGTTCGCTTGATTTTGCGTTAACATCAGATGATTTGTTCTTTGGGCAGATGATAATTAATGGGAGTGTTATTGGGTGCTACGGACCAAATGCAAAGAGTTTTAGCCTTAGAAAAACATTTTGACAATAAAATCATTAGGACTTTACATCCCACATTTATGTAGCTGGTAGGCTATTTATTAGGACAGGATAGGTATGAACAGCATGATCGAAACTGCTGTAAAAATTGAATGTGGGTTCAATTGACTGCCAATGTTAGATCAAACCCAGTGTTTGGAAGGCAACTGAGTTAACAACACTCCTCTAATGCATTCTTTGGGAATTATATCAATGGCACTCTTTCGAATTTTTCCTGCAACGATGCCATTGTTCATAATTTTGCCTTTTTTAAAAATAAAATATGTGAAAAATTTGATGTCAGATTTTCTCGCAAATATTTGGTAGACCAGAACAAAAAATGCATGCTCTCAGTGGTCTAGCAGATTTTATGGCACAACTTGACAAGGGACTTGCCATTCAGGAGTAGTGAACAACCAGATTGAAATCAGTTCCAAATTTGTGAAAAAAATATTAAAAGAAACACTGTTAAATCTGACACAGAATCAACCCTCCTGGCCCCATGGGACAGGAATCACCAACTGTCCTGTTGGAAAATCATAACATTTTCATGAAAGGAATTAAAAGGATACGGGAAAATTGTATCTTGCTGTGATTTTTTTGTCAAAACCAACACACTGACGATTGACATACTGACTCCTCACTTACATTTTTCAAAATCATCACAGCTTTCATGAAATTATTCCTACCCCAGAATATTAAAGGTTTTTTTCATTATTTTCCTTAAACAGTGATCAGAACAAGCAGCAGCCCTCATTGGTAATCCATTTTACAAGGTCCGGTTTAGAGTTATTGCCTCCAGATTAAATTTGGAGACATTGTATATCAAAACAAACAATTTTGGAAACAATTCACGACGTATGACTCTTGGGCCTCATGCAGAATTGTCGTAGACCATCCAAGTTGGAATTCAAAATGAAGCTCTCATTCAGCCCTGTTCAAAAAAACTATTTATATTGTTGTATGTTTAGAAATGGCTTAGTTATACAATACCGCGAATCGGCGAACGTACGGAATCATGACTGAAATGCAAGAATTTCAAGGCGCGTGGGCCACCTCTAAATGCTAATCGATTTGAATGAGATTTTGCACAGCCTGTTTTTACCACAATAGGCATCATTTGAGGGGGTGGCCCATATAAATTTCAAACTTTTTTTTTTAAGGGCCACCCTAACTACCACTAGACCAACCCTTCCCCAAAGAATATTGTAAGAGTTGCACCACTAACAACTCATATTGGATGCCCAAGTTAGTAAAAGGCCTTTTTCATTGTGACCTACTTTATAAGGAGGATCACACTAATGAGAATATGTCAATTGATGTAATTATGTTTCAGTAAGTTTAAATTTTATTTCAGAACATTGTTCCTGTCATTAGGCCTAGTGACAGCCTGCGAAACAGCACATGATCAGCTTTCTGATTACTCCCCTTAAGAGCAGGCAACTGCAGTTCATCTGGAAGAGGCCAAACCTCATACTGAAAAGAGGCCAAGAAGTAGTCGGAAGAGGCAGAATCCAGCATGGATGGATGATTGAGGCTTTATGTCCTGTATTTATGCACTTGGTTGGCTAATGAGGACACGGCATAGAGGCAAAGGATGATTGAAACAGCCGTCCAACACAGGCCCAGACGACCCGACAAGAACTGGAGAATCCAACGTGGACACCATCAGGGATGTAGTATCAAGAGTGGTGTATATTAAGGAGGCTGAATGCAGAGTTAACAACATCGGAGAGGCTTTGGCCACAGCAGAAGAGTACCGTAAAACGGGGTTACTTTGGCCGTTCTGTACTACTTTGGCCGCCAAATGAGAGAAAGATTCAGTATCCTGTATCTCTCAAACCAATATAAATACCAGGAAATTTCTTTTTGCGTCTGCTAGAGTTACTTGTCTACTTTTTATGTATATTAATTTTGTTTCAATATCATGATACCAGTGCTTCGTGTGAAGGCCATTCTGAAAAAAAGCAGATTTGTAAAAAAGTGTGATTTTGCAGGGAAGTGTCTACTTTGTTCTGGGTGGGTCAAGTGCAAGCTTACGCAGTGAAAATTGTGGACGATTTTTAAAGATAATATATCAAAGTTTCAAACTACACAGGATTTGTTTATATGTTATGTAATTTAGTGAGTTTAGGGCTGTGGCCAATGTTACCTAAAATCTCCAAGTCAGCGTCGGGGTTACTTTGGCCACCCCTGGAAATGGCAATTGGCAAGAGTTGGAACAGTTTGTAGTCAATAGCAGTCAAGGAGGTATAAACCTTGATTTGACAAACAGGTGTATGACCCTGAAAACTATGTTGACTGCCACAGATGCTAAAAAAATACCTTAAATTGACCAATGCAATAATAGCAATCTGTGTCAATTAACAAGCATAACATAGCGATGATGTACTGGCTGCTGGGGAAGATGTGAACCACCGTAGACATATTACTTCATCCAAAATAGCATAAGACAAAGTTATTTTATCCTAGATTATTTTTTATGGTGTTTGTCAACATAATGTTTCATCGGTGAAGTAAGCAAAAAATTGAAAATTAGAATAGAAATGTAAAATGTCATATGATTGATAAAAATTGTTTTAAAATGACACATCTCATGACTGGTGGCATATCTTACATTCTTGTGACCTAAAAACTGGGATATGTTCACACTATGTCATTCGGAATTAGGATGCAGTAGTACACAGAGTGCGGTACACCTATCAATACTTAATTTTTGTTCAGAAATATGCGAATGAGTCAGAACTCATCTTAGATTACGAAAATGCATTCCTTGGCTTATTGGATGGCCAAAATAACATAACTAATTAAATTCTACTGCTGCACATGGTATTACATGCTCAAAATCTAAGGCGGCCAAAGTTACCCCAACTCCGGGGTACTTTGGCCGACCCTTTAATTATGTAATAAAACATAGATCCATCATAGATTTTGGAAAGCTTTTTAACAGATGCAAACCTCAATGTACTGGCTGTGTTATGGCACAAAACTGTTTATATTCAAAGAATAGTTTATCTCAGAACACAAATTTGGTGCTCCGAAGCGGCCAAAGTAACCCCGTTTTACGGTACAGAGAGACAGAGAGAGAGGAACGCGAAACATATGCCACGGACAAAACCCCCAGTCCAACACTATATAGAGAACAAGGCCGTTGATGAGTCTCCACGATTTTCCTCACTTCCTCCGGAGGAACCTCTACTTCACCTTCAGAAAGGGGCTTTTTTTCTGGGATGGATGGATGACTGGGGCTTTACATCCTGTATTTAAGCACTAAGTAGGCTAATTAGGTCAGGAGGACACTGCAATGAGGCAAAGGATGATTGAAACAACCGTCCAAAGGCTTTACAAGGAACCCAACATGATGTCAAAACAGCAGCTGCTGGGACAGCCATGCCTTACAAAGACGAGCTGAAAGAAGCGTAGGTTCAGAAGCAGGCTGTAATGGCGATTCAGACATCTGACCAGGCTTTCAAGATGGACACACTGATCCAAAGTATTCCAAACTGATGATTTCCTTTTAAAGCTCCCTAGTCAACCACCAGTAACAAGACATTGCAGCATTGAAATGAATGAACAGAAGATGAGTTGGATGGATGGATGATTGGGGCTTTATGTCCTGTATTTATGCATTTGGTTGGCTAACGAGGACACGGCATAGAGGCAAAGGATGATTGAAACAGCCGTCCAACACAGGCCCAGATGACCCGACAAGATACCAAAACAGCAGCTGCTGGGACAGCCATGCCTGACAAAGACGAGCTTAAAGAAGCTTTGGCTCCGAAGCGGGCCATAATAGAGATTCAGACGTCTGACCAGGCTTTCAAGATGGAGACACTGATCCAAAGTATTCCAAACTGATGATTTCCTTTTAAAGCTCCCTATTCAACCACCAGTAACAAGACATTGCAGCATTGAAATGAATGAACAGAAGATGAGTTGGATGGAAGGATGGATGATTGGGGCTTTACGTCCTGTATTTATGCACTGGAAGGCTAATTAGGACAGAAGGAGGATATAGCAATGATGATTGAAACAGCTGTCCAGTGTCCAACATAGGCCCAGGTAACCCGGCAAGAGCTTGATTTGAGCCCTTGACCCAGCGATTGGCAGCCTAGCACTACCACTAGACCAACCCTTCCCCAAAGAATATTGTAAGAGTTGCACCACTAACAACTCATATTGGATGCCCAAGTTAGTAAATGACCTTTTTCATTGTGACCTACTTTATAAGGAGGATCACACTAATGAAAATATGTCAATTGATGTAATTATGTTTCAGTAAGTTTAAATTTTATTTCAGAACATTGTTCCTGTCACTAGGCCTAGTGACAGCCTGCGAAACAGCACATGATCAGCTTTCTGATTACTCCCCTTAAGAGCAGGCAACTGCTGTTCATCTGGAAGAGGCCAAACCTCATACTGAAAAAAGGCCAAGAAGTAGTCGGAAGAGGCAGAATCCAGCATGGATGGATGATTGAGGCTTTATGTCCTGTATTTATGCACTTGGTTGGCTAATGAGGACACGGCATTGAGGCATTGAGGCAAAGGATGATTGAAACAACCGTCCAAAACAGGCCCAGATGACCCAACAAGAACTGGAGAATCCAGCGTGGACACTATAGGGGATGTAGTATCACGAGTGGTGTATATTAAGGATGCTGAATGCAGAGTTAACAACATCGGAGAGGCTTCGTCCAGAGCGGAAGAGTGCGGAGAGACAGAGAGAGAGGGGCGCAAAACAAATGCCACGGACAAAACCCTCAGTCCAACACTATATAGAGAACAAGGCCGTTGATGAGTCTCCAAGATTTTCCCCACTTCCTCCGGAGGAACCTCTACTTCAACTTCAGAACGAGGCTATACAGGGATGGATGGATGACTGGGGCTTTACATCCTGTATTTAAGCATTAAGTAGACTAATTAGGTCAGGAGGACACTGCAATGAGGCAAAGGATGATTGAAACAACTGCCCAAAGGCTTTACAGGGAACCCAACATGATGTCAAAACAGCAGCTGCTGGGACAGCCATGCCTAACAAAACGAGCTGAAAGAAGCGTTGGTTCAGAAGCAGGCTTACAAGATGGAGACACTGATCCAAACTGATGATTTCCTTTTAAAGCTCCCTAGTCAACCACCAGGTAACAAGACATTGCAGCATTAAAATGAATGAACTGAAGATGAGTTGATGGATGGATGGATGATTTGGGCTTTATGTCCTGTATTTATGCACTTGGTTGGCTAAAGAGGACAGGAGGAGGAGGCAGTAATGAGGCAAAGGATGATTGAATCAGACTTCCAACATAGGCCCAGGAGACCCGGCAATAGCTGGAGAATCCAGCGTTGACACCATCAGGGACGCAGTATCAAGAGTGTTGTATGTTAAGGAGGCTGAATGCAAAGTTAACAACATCGAAGAGGCTTCGTGCAGAACGGAAGAGTGCAGAGAGACTGAGAGAGAGGGGTGCAATACAGATGCCACAAACAAAAACCAACAATAGATAACAAGGCCGTAAATGAGTCCCTAAACAGTTTCCCCCACTTCCCCTGATTATTTCCTTTTAAAGCTCCCAATCCAACCATCAGTAATGAGATGTGGCAGCATAGAAGTCAACTCATCAAAAGATGAGTTTCCATGGATGGATGGATGATTTGGGCTTTACGTCCTGTATTTATGCACTGGAAGGCTAATTAGGACAGGAGGAGGATATAGCAATGATAATTGAAACAGCTGTCCATTGTCCAACATAGGCCCAGGTAACCCGGCAAGAGATTGATTTGAGCTCTTGACCCAGCGATTGGCAGCCTAGCACTACCACTAGACCAACCCTTCCCCAAAGAATATTATAAGAGTTGCACCACTAACAACTCATATTGGATGCCCAAGTTAGTAAAAGGCCTTTTTCATTGTGACCTACTTTATAAGGAGGATCACACTAATAAAAATATGTCAATTGATGTAATTATGTTTTAGTAAGTTTAAATTTTATTTCAGAACATTGTTCCTGTCACTAGGCCTACTGACAACCTGCGAAACAGCCCATGATCAGCATTTTTGCGTACTCCCCTTAAGAGCAGGCAAATGCAGTTCATCTGGAAATGGCCGAACTTAATACTGAAAAGAGGCCAAGAAGTAGTCGGAAGAGGCAGAATCCAGCATGGATGGATGGTTGAGGCTTTATGTCCTGTATTTATGCACTTAGTTGACTAATGAGGACACAGCATTGAGGCAAAGGATGATTGAAACAGCCGTCCAAAACAGGCCCAGATGACCCAACAAGAACTGGAGAATCCAGCGTGGACACTATGGGGGATGCAGAGTGGTGTATATTAAGGAGGCTGAGTGAAGAGTTAACAACATCGGAGAGGCTTGGTCCAGAGCGGAAGAGTGCAGAGAGACAGAGAGAGAGAGGGGCGCAAAACAAATGCCACAAACAAAACCCCCAGTCCAACACTAGAGAACAAGGCCATTGATGAGTCTCCAAGATTTTCCCAACATCCTCTGGAGAAACCTCTTTTTCACCTTCAGAAAGAGGCTTTACAGGGATGGATGGATGACTGGGGCTTTACATCCTGTATTTAAGCACTTAGTAGGCTAATAAGGTCAGGATGAGGACACTGCAATGAGGCAAAGGATGATTGAAACAACTTCCAAAGGCTTTACAGGGAACCTACATGATGCCAAAACAGCAGCTGCTGGGACAGCCATGCCTGACAAAGACGAGCTTAAAGTAGCTTTGGCTCCAAAGTGGGCCGTAATAGAGATTCAGACATCTGACCAGGCTTTCAAGATGGAGACCGTGACCCAAACTGATGATGAAATTTTCCTTTTAAAGCTCAAAATTCAACCATCAGTAACAAGACATTGCAGCATTAAGTTGGACAGATGGATGGATGATTGGGGCTTAATCAAACTTGTAATACATGTTGCATACCCAAGTGTCACACAACACAGCTGCAATGACACATTTTGTCAATCTGATTTTTTTAACCTTTGTCTTGTAAACAGGATCCTGCAGCCAAAGCCCCCTGTATTTGACTCTTCCAGTATGCCCAAAAGCCCTGAGCCTAGACATTGGCATGTGTCATGACATACACCTAAACCAATAAAAACAAACTGGCTGAACAAAGCCAGAGCGGAAGTAAGTCGACCTTATTTTAAGTCCTAAAGTGTTTAGAGATTAGATTTTTAGCAGACCCTCAACATTCCACTGCTTGTGTTTTCCACAAGAGTAATTTTGACAGAATATGTCATATTTCAACTCGATTCTTGGAAATTATGAAAATGATAAGGTATCTAATAATGTGCCAAATATGAAAATATACATGGCATAGTTTGGCGGGAGTTTAGTGAGTTTGTGATTAACCCCATCAGCACCAGTGCGGGCTATTTAGAGGCATGGCATAGTTTTGCATGTGGCACACTGCCAAATACACAAGTGGGACGCCCACCTGCCAGACAACTTTTCCAAAAGTAAATATAATTCCTGTTGACAATGTATACATTCCCGATGGGTAAAAAATTATATCCCATTCAAAGGGTCCCCTCCATGACTACAATTGTCTTCTATGATACAACTGTTACCATTCCCTGTCTCCGTTAAAACCCCCACGGATTGCAACTCTTGACTTTCTACGACTACTCACTTGAGCAACAACACATGTCACAGATAGATGCACACGTTACCAAGTACACCGTGGAACGCTATAAGAGTCATCCTGACATGATGAAAACGACCTTGATGTCATTCTGCCTGAGGCCCCGGGGCCACCATCAGATTTCCAGGGAGATAGATAGCTACGGTAAGTGCAGCCCTCTAAGCACAGTTCTGGGTGTTCATGAGGGTTGATTGATGAGACGAGAGAGAGAGCGGGAGTCCATAACATGTTACACATTTACCCCATGTGATGAGGGACCTTTTACTTTCCCAGCATAGACACTGACACAAAGGGGCAGCCAATTTAATGTCTTATCCGAACGACATCCAGCTGGGATTTTGCTCATGAAGGTACACTGAAAATTTTGGGCTCCCCACCCGGGGCTCAAACCCATGCAGGCAAAGACCTTCAGCGCAGCAGGCAGGCACCTTAACCATTTGGCCACCAAGGAGGGAAGCTTGAAATTTGCCAGCATAGACACTGATACAAAGGGGCAGCCAATTTAATGTCTTATCCGAACGACATCCAGCTGGGATTTTGCTCATGAAGGTACACTGAAAATTTTGGGTTCCCCACCCGGGGCTCAAACCCATGCAGGCAAAGACCTTCAGCGCAGCAGGCGGGCACCTTAACCATTTGGCCACCAAGGAGGGAAGCTTGAAATTTGCCAGCATAGACACTGATACAAAGGGGCAGCAAATTTAATGTCTTATCCGAACGACATCCAGCTGGGATTTTGCTCATGAAGGTACACTGAAAATTTTTGGTTCCCCACCCGGGGCTCAAACCCATGCAGGCAAAGACCTTCAGCGCAGCAGGCGGGCACCTTAACCATTTGGCCACCAAGGAGGGAAGCTTGAAATTTGTGGGAACTTACATATTTCATGGTAACAGGGGTGGAAATTGTTAATTTCAAGCGCGCAAAATACCCACAAATATTCATTCATTTCTAAATCAAGAAATACTTTGTGTGAATAATTACCCAAGCAGACTGCCGCAGAAGTGATTTATTTCCAGACTGCACAAAAATAATTTATTTCACCAAAACTGAGCAAGAAACTATTTATTTAATAAAACTCCCAGCATAATAAATGGTTGCCCCTAACGACCTTCCACTAGCTGCCACTGTGCTAATATTGTGGAATCACCCCTTACCCAAGGAAATGTAATAACCCAAACCCAAGAAAGACTGCAAAAATCTGGACAGAGGAGCTGGCTGAGGTAGTCGGACGATCAAAATTTGCACACTATGAGTGAAGATGGCTGGAAGACTGCAGAATGACATCGACATATGGAGAGAAAGAAAGCAAAAATGTACAAAGGGTCCACAGAAGACCAAGAGCTCAGGAGAGGCAGAATCTAGCTTGTGAGACAGCCGACACCACAGAAACCGATCAAAAGCACTTGTCCAGACTAATCAAGAAACATAATAGGAACACAATCCGTGTAATTCTGCATTATGATGCTCTTGTGATTGATGAAGTTGGTAAAAGTATGGCCATCCTACATTTTTTCAGTATTTTGGTTTTTACAACAATTTCATAGGATGGGACTTCCAACTGATTGAAGTACATGTAGTTTAAAGAGCTATATTTAAGACATCTAAGTGCTAAATTTCATATGTCTAACTCCAAATTTGATGGAATCATGAATTAGTTTTTTGTTTTTTTTTCACACTCTTGCTGAAATGCATATTTGTGTGTGGGTGTCAGAGCATATAAACCCCTCAGTAGAACCTGGTAGGGGGCTACTGGTAGAGAAACTGGAAATCTGGAAATGCACACGAGACAGAAAGAAAAATTAAGGAACTCAAACCAAAGTTTGATGCCTAAAGGGCCATGTGTCACTCCTGCCACTATCAATGCATATAAAAAGTTTGGGGATTGATGGACACTACATCACTAAGAGGCATGATATCAAACATAGACAAAATATAAAAAGAAGTATCATCCAACATTATGGAAACATCCATTGACAAAATGATGTAAAGTCACCATACATTGCAAAAGCTCGAAAACATTTGTGGAAGAAATTTACATAATACTTTGATGAAAATCACAAGCCTCAAAACTGGCTCTTTCTTAACCTCAAAACATACTGGCAATACCTGATGCATTCTTTCTCATATAATTTAATTAGATTCACAAGCCATTGGACAGACTTTTTCATGACACAACGGCTGCATCAGTTTATTTTGATGAAATTCACATGCTACTATCTGAAGGATCACCAGATTCACCACAGTGACAATATCCCTAGGTAGCAATTTTATAATGATATTCAACAGCTTCAGTCAACCAAAGAACCAGAAAATGTGTGTATCATTCTTAATATATATTGACAATAAATAGGCACACAATAACAATCATTGATATATATCACAGCATACAAGTTTTACAATGAATACATTATGATGACATAATAAGAGATTGACGCCATTGGACGGAATGTGAATAGTAATAAGTTCTGCTTTTAAGGGCACCCTATTGTTCACAGAGGTCACTGTGGTCAAGTCAGTCCCATTGTTAACCAATTGTTCAAAATTGTGTGAACTTGGGGCACCCAGGCAGCTGCAGATGTGTGTGGATGCTTCACCTACTAAAAACTGGCTATATTTGTGTAAGTTACAGCTAGGGAACAGTGAGTGATAACATTGAGGACATTAATGATGTCACTAGAGGTCTTATCTTCTACGTTGAAATGTCTCAAATGAGTGGTCAATTTGTCATTTGGAGACACGTGACCTCATTGAGGCATTTTATTCATACTTGCCGTTGGGTAATTGTTGAGCAGTTCTCATGTGCGAACCTGAATCGTAGGACTATAACGATGATAGTTCCAATTTGACTTTGTACAATGTAGTTGGATTTGAATTTAGCCATTTTTGTGACATCAAAACATTGATGATGCCCCTAAACAAAGAGTGACTGACTTGTTCAAAGTGACCTCTGTACAATTAAGTGCCTGTTTTATCTCACATCCAAGTACACATTTAGCTAAATCAGGGTAAATGATTATCAAAGCAACGGTGATCAATATTTATATAAAATTATAAATTCACTGTGAACAATGAATATCAAGTGAATTATGTTTACTTTCATTGGTGCAACTTCCATGCAGAATATATCCACCATCCATATCATGGAATGTATTATCTTTTGGCAAGTGAGATAGTGAGGTCCATACACAAAGCATCAGATCTTCATTCAAACAATATTCTCAGAAATATTTTAAAACGATGTAAGTATTCGATAAGTACATGATTATAAATACAATAAATGTGCAATTTAAATGCTCTTTGATATAAATCAGGAATGCGTCAGAGTTTAAAAATAGCCAAATATGAAGTGATTGCTCATTTGGTTGACTAGTTCCGGTGGTCTATAGATCTGTGAGATTCAACAAAGTAACATATTCAATAACTCTATAGTCTATACTAATACACAATTTCCTCAATTAATCTTTAAAATTACACTTCTCTCTTTCATTTTTATAGAATTTCACACATTAGCAATGGCCACACTATTTTGGAATGAATACTCAAAGAGTAAAGTGTAAAAAGTTAAATGTGCTCCATCCTATTGAAAGTTAAAAATATTTGCCTTAAATTACCAAAGTAAAACAGACTTTTCTTGAATGACAAAAAAGTTTTCAACATATCTAGTGGCTACTAGTATCAATAGCAGATCTGATCTTGTGCCATATACATTAAGATAACTGAAAAGAAGTCAATTTCCATTGCGTAAAACATGTAAGTACGCTGTCCAGATCAATTAAGTTAGAACTGTAACATATGAGCACCGCTATATTCTGTTCATTAAGGTGCTATGGTAAATGCCAAGATAAAAGATTAACTTTATATAAAATGCAATTATAATTGAACTGCCCCTTGGACATATATTAAACAGAAAACAGTGAGTTCCGTATCTGAACATTCATAATATCTTAATTAAGAAAATAAGATACAGTCAGAATCAGACCTGTAAGTTCTAAATGACAGACTGCACTGCATTTGGTGAGGCACAAGTGACAATTATTAAAGACTTTTAAGTATGCATCAAGGATTAAATTTACTTCCCAACACAATTTACAGCTGTTTTCATAAGTATGTGGACCTCGGGTTACTTTTGCAACTGTAACTGATGCATTATAGCTTTATCTGATTGGTTATGAACACCTGGAATGTAGCAAGTTAGGCCTTAAGTACACGGATTGCGCATTTAACATGCTGAGGATCACAGGCTTATTGAAACTGCCGTAATGTCATTCTTAAGATGTATTTTCCCCTGTTAAGATATAAATCAATTAACTGCACACAGTGTATAGCATGCTTTTAAATATATACCATTCACATCAACTTAACAGCAAGCACACTATTGCTTTCAGTTCTCTTTTCATCTGCAACATTCTGAGTTGCGCTCGGCCACACTACTGGGCACTGTCCATCAAGTCCAGCAGGTCATCCTCAGCTTGGCCACTTGCTTCTCCAAAGTCTAATTCTCCCATTATACGGCTCAGCTCCGCACTCTGCGCTTTCTGTGGAAATATTTCAAGAATAAGTCAAACATAAAGTTTATAAATAAAGCAGATGTAACATTATGTGTAAACTATGAGTAGTTAGGCCAGACATAATTGATCTTTAGCTTCTCGGATCTTCTCGAGGCACTTTTTCTTGGGTCGGTTCGTAAAACGAAAAAAAGAAGGTGAAATCTCTATTTTTAATGTCAATTTGAAAAAAAAATTGTGGTTATGCTCGATTTTTTTTATCCGTAGGAAGAAAATCTGTTGGGTCGGTAGATCCTAGAAGCTAAAAATTTAAAAAGTCTGGCCATACAGAGATTTACGTTTTAGCCAGACATATTATATTTGATGTTTAGCTTCTCAGAACGACCAACCCAACAGATTTTCTGCCTTTGGAAAAAAAAGAGCTTACCCAAAATGTTTATAAAATTGAAAAGGCAAAACTTCTTACTTTTGAAGCATCAATGTTGATCACTTGAGATCCAGCCTCAGGTACAGTAGCTCTGGCGGTGGCTGCTTGCCTGAAAAACGCATTTATTTGGATGAATTTAACAGTGTTTCTAAAGCAGACAACGAGAAAAAATGTACAGTAACCAGATCAGTCTCCAATTGTTTGATGACATCACAAGTGTCACAACAATAGGACACAATGAGATGTTACATCACAATCGTGTTCAGCGTCAAGATTGCAGGGACTGCAGTATTAGTTCATCAGGTAATACATTAGAAGGTTCTGTATAGCATATAATGTTGAAGGCCTATCTGGTGAAAACACCACAGAAAAGATGAGGTAATTAGATTCAAATCGGCAAATTAATTCCACTTACTCTTCTTCTTCATCTGTGGGAAACAAATTAAGTCTGAATTCTTTCTTTCCAGATGGCGCCTCTGTTCCTCCAATGAGTTTACAAAGGAGGTCAAGTTGAGCTTTGGCCTCAGGATTTGGTTTACCACTCTCCTGTAATTGTTATATAAATATTGATAATGAAAGATAATAAAGCAAAGTTTCACCAACAGTTTTGAACTTCCAATTGAAATACTTTGAACACAAAAAAAAAATATTAAAAAAATATTATATAAATATACCTCATAAAATAGGAAGGTCTCACACATTTAAAATCAATTAAATATCTGTTTTTCTTAAATTTAAAATAAATCATATTGAAACAATTTATAGTTCAAATCAACCATTACATCATTTGTGAAAAACAAAAAGTAGAAAATTGAGAAGTAACTACAAACCACTTCTGCAGATGTCAATGTGGTTGTTCCTCCACTGACGGTCGTTTCTGAAGGTCGAGCGACCATGTACCTGAAATTTCGGATCAAACATCAGACACAACCAATTTGGATATTGGACACAGGTGAATTTAATTCATCTGTACTTCATAAGAAAGAATTCCATAGGAAAGAAGGAAATGAGTGTGAAAGAGGTAGATACAACCTCCACTTAGATAAGTCAAAACTTACATATTAGTTCCAAGTTTTATCACACGATCTCCCTTCAGCTCACAAGAGCCCTCTTTGGTCGCAGGAGTGAATCGCTCCTTTACCGGAAAATCAACAGTCTGCGGCTTGCCTCCTGTCCCGTCAAATATTCTGAAATTGAGCAAAAAATTAGTCCAGAAGTCTATAAACAAATTCAAATAAAGACAAAATGGACATAAGTCAACCCCATTCGTATAACTGAAAGTAAAATGCATAAATGGCAGAACTTCAGCAAAACACGGTATGAGCAAATTTATGCAAAGAATAGGTGAAAAACTTTTAAACAAAGATCCTAGAATAATTTTGAGACAAAAAAAAATTACTTTTACCTAATTTTGCCGGGCGGTTCTATACCCCAAGGAAGTGATCCACTTGTTGGCAGAACAAATCGACCATTAGGATTCTGCACCTTGTCTTTCAGAAATATTGAAACCTGAAAAAAAAAGAAGAATAAATTTGCTAATATATCCAGTGTTGGTAAATCAATTGATAAGCATGAATTTTTCGAAACACTACATAGCCCTGGGTTCTTGCCCATTTGTACTTGAGACAACCTTTTCATCTCACAAATCTCCAGGAATTTTTTCGTCTAAACATGAACGAGACCTTTGCATGAACAATTTTTGCAGATAGCATTTAGTAAACTGCATGCAACTTACCCTGATATGCATGTCCTGGAAAAAGTTGAGCAAAGTTTGTCTGATCAGTAAAAATTCACCATCAGAGAGACCTGCTAAGTGCTGAAAAATATCACAAAACACCAGTTTTAATTGTAACTCATTATAAAAGACATCGGGAATTTAATACCTATACATAGACCATTTCATCTTTACTCCTTCAAGGTAAATAAAAATAGACATTGTAAGTTGAATAATTGCATTTAATAGGTAATAACGCCATTGCAATGTCAGCTGCAGAGAAGGATTAAACTCACTGTTACCAGCGTGCATCAAATTCAAGGAATATAGATTACGATATTTAATATTGATTGACCACATAATAATTAACTGACACAATTCAAAATCTTACTTGAATCAGAAGTCTAAAAGCATTTTCCACTTGCTGTCTGATGTTTGGATTGTCTTCCACAAAACTCAGAATGGAATCCATGTGATTCAAGGTGACTAGAATGACATCTTTTGGTCGCAGACAGAGAGACACTTGGTACTTGAAAGCCATTGTCATCAAATCATACAGCTGTCATGAGAAAAAGTACATAAATTACTATTTTCTGGGTTCAGCCTGTACTCGTAAAATAAAATGTGAGACACAATCAAATACTTACAAACAAATTTTTTAATGGTGAATAGATAAACATACCTTATCCATACTGGCATTATTAAGACGCATAATGGACGCATGGGCCAGACGATCAAAGACAGACCTCATTGCTTTCTTGGAATAAAGTTCTTGGGGTTTAAAAAGCTCCTCCATGAAACGTCTGTTGAACATGGTCCCAGTGATGTCATGGAGAACTGAAAAAGAAACAAGAATAGTTCAAAGTTATAACTTACGTCTGCCTCTGATGAAAACAGCAGGCTGGCCAGTTTGACCGCCATCATTCTTCATTTTCAAACTGCCCATTGTGACTTTAATATGGGTAATTCCGTGTCAATTCAACAAATGGCTCCCACTCGACCGACTCAGAATGCCTTGAAAATCTACCAGAATAAAGGTTTCTTGCCTAAAAGCACAAATCCCAAGTAATACAGTGATATCTTTAATAGTTTCTCTGAAAAAAAATTCATGAAAAATGTGAGTTTTATCCTGAAATTTTTTAAGTCCAGAAATTTGCAGGCATTTAACTGAATTAATGTAAAACCTAGAGACTTACAATTAGGCAAGTTGTTTTTAATGTAGCCAAAGTGTAATAATGCATTGTTTCAGCCACCTCAATACATTTGCCTCTATTTCACAGGTTGTCGAAAAAATCTGAAAATTACAGTTTATTCACATTTTTGTCCCTAAATTTCTCAGTTGATATAACATGTGGACATTTGATATCATGGTTGAATAATCTTTGCTATGACTTCTAAACATGTGTACAGCATCAAGCTAACCACACAAATATTCTAGGAGAAATGTGGTCTGAAAAACTGAAAATGTGTAAAATTGGTCAACTTCTGACCAAATCTTACAAGGTATAGTAGCCTATACCAAAAAAATAAATACACCAATCTAAAGAACAACATCACATGTGTTCACAGAAAAATTTCTAGTTGGTATCTATTGGCGCTTTTGTTACACAAAATTTCAAAAATTTCGTGTTTCAAGTTTACAAATTTGTCATATTGATGAATTTTCGCCATGCAAAAATATTCTAGTGCTATTTTTAATACACACTATTGCACTGCATCTTAACAATGACATGTTGATATGATTTTCTTACACTGAAAACAAGTTTTGCATCTACCTGACATAAACTTTGTGATATTGCCAAAGACACCGATGCATTACGAAAACATCTTGATTTCTTTTTGGCATTATCAAATGCACATCATCTTCGGCATTAATCAAAACAGTTTTGCTTTGTGTAGAGTAGACCTGCCAGTCAATAGATTAATTAAACATCTCCATATGGGATTTCTTAATTACGAGAATGCATCAAAACCTGAGGATGATGTTCTTGTACAATTGCTGAATCCAAAGGCAAAATAAAATGGTTTGTGCTGGGCACCAAATATTCCATGATTATACTGGGCCCCACAAGAACCCCTATGGCAGAATTTGGATGAAAGTGCATTATGGACTTAGACAACAGTAAACCAATTATGCTGAAATATGAGCACTGTTAATGAATTCCAACCGCAACAATGCACAAAGACAACTTTTATTTATAGCAGAATATATTAAAAAATTTATTATTAAGCAGATTTATTCGTGCTTCTTTTTAAAAACTTCGGATAATGCACGTTTAATACACAAACAACAAATTTTCAAAAAATCTATGTAGATATAAAGCCAAAAGATACCAACTTGAAATTTTTTATATGAACACATGTGATGTTGTTCTTTCGGTCGGTGTATTTATTTTTTTGGTATAGGCTACTATACCTTGTAAAATTTGGTCAGAAGTTGACCTATTTTACACATTTTCAGTTTTTCAGACCACATTTCTCCTAGACTATTTGTGTGGTTAGCTTGATGCTGTACACATGTTTAGAAGTCATAGCAAAGATTATTCAACCATGATATTAAATCTCCACTTGTCATATCGACTGAGAAATTTAGGGAAAAAATGTGAATAAACTGCAATTTTCAGATTTTTTCGACAACCTGTGAAATAGAGGCAAATGTATTGAGGTGGCTGAAACAATGCATTATTACACTTTGGCTACATTAAAAACAAGTTGCCTAATTGCAAGTCTCTAGGTTTTACACTAATTCTGTCAACTGCCTTCAAATTTCTGGACTTAGAAAATTTCAGGCAAAATTTCGAATTTTTTTCAGAGAAACTATTAGAGATATCACTGTATTACTTGGGATTCCTGCTTTTAGGCAAGAAACCTTCATCCTGGTAAATTTTCAAGGCATTCTGAGTCGGTCGAGTGGGAAAATTTTCTGAAATTTGATGAAATGACACGGAATTACCCATATGTCGTTTAAGACTAGTTAATAGTTATGAAATTTGGTACAGGTCTTGGCCTGTGGGTATTGATTGGGAACATAACGATACATTCAAGATGGCAGCCATTTTGTTGCAGTCATTTTGGCAGCCATCTTTCTTCATTCTTGAACTGCCCACTGTGACCTTAATATTTTGTTTAGAGTTGTGAAATTAAGAACAGATAGGCCTATGATAAAGTTTGTCAAAACGCTTTGCAATCTCCCCTCCGCAGGACCAGGAAAACTCTTATAGTTATTTGTTGCCTTCCTGTAACATTTCATGAACCAGAAGCCGCAAAAATATGCCATAAATTGAAGGCCCAGGTTCTTCTCATCATCAAGAAAACTAGACAGCAGTGTGTGATCCACTGTAGGCTGAGTGCAGCTCCCATCTCCTCTCCTCCTTTAATCATGATGTATAAATATATATTTTTTTTTTTTTTACATTTTTGTTATTAAATTTTTATAGAATATATGTATATGTATACAGGTTTTTCATCATGTTCACACTTTAAATAATTTCAGAAAACAGACCCAGATAAATTTATCTGCTTCATAGAAATACAGCAAGATTTGCTCTGAATCAATGGAAAACTGACTAACTGTGCTAATCACTGGAGTAACACCATAATTAGTTAATTCATCAATAATTAATCACCATGTCCATGGCATGCATTGCATGTTTTTGTTGGAAATCGCATTTTCATTGATTCAATTTAGGCCTTGTCAAGTTGTCATAACAAGGGATTCACCATAAATATATTGCATGTATAACATGAATAAAGGATTAGAATAGATTCAGAGCCCACCTTGCCAGTTACATGGTTACCTCATATTATAGGGTCTGATCATTATGTAGCACCTGGACAGGTGAGAATCAGTGTTGTGCAAAAAGTATTATATTTAGTAGTATTAAACTGATTTACCTTTCTTGGCTTTATCATTTGGGATATTCTGTGCCCTCAACCTCTGGTCCAAGATGTACATCATCTCTCCTCCCAGATTAATGAAGAGGAGAGGCAATGTTTTCAGAGACATTTTTGGTTTGATCTTCTGTTTTGCACCTGAGATCCTTGCAGCAAACTTCTATCATGTCTATTTGACAGGCTGACAGGTATGCAACTAAACGCAGGTGTCGCCACCTATCATAAATCAGATTTTTACTTATTTTTCCTTGATATTAAGACATGCATTTTGCATTTCAAGAAGTTCATCACATTTTTCCCATTTTATTGTATATTTATATGAATCATTTCTAGATTTTATCGCTAACATTTTAATTACGAAACGTATTATGAAATCAGCAGACCAATAGATTTTGCGAACATGGCGGACCCCAACGAACTTGGTAACGTATTTTTTAGAAAATGTGTTTATTTGCGTGTGTTAAAACAACTAAAAGTGGACACCTCAGATGTCAAGTAGTAGAATAGAATTAGTAGCTTATGTTTGACTCAAGAAACAAACTTGTACAGGCGTATGGTCGCCTGTCGCAGGCTGTCTTCTGCAACCAGACCGGCTTATTTGTCATGTCATGATCTGATGACAGACGGAAACTGGTGAACTCGGCGCGTTCTGAATTCGGCGGCGCCGAACTCACTTAAATTAGCCAGTCAAAAGAAGTGAGTTCGGCGAGCGCCAAAGTGAATTCGGCGCAACGAAAATTAAACTGACTTACTTATCTGTTGGCTTGGTTTATCATCAATAATAGTTATTGTGTTGATCATGCAATCATTTGGGTACTGTCTACTTAATCTAGCAACTTTGTGACAACTTTAAATTGACTGCAGATAATAATGACAACTCAACCTCGCAAGTCTAGACGTACGTCTCTTCTCTTGAAAAAATAAACTTTTTGAAATGTGTACTGTATTTCTTTCGTAGTTGTTCTTGTTTAATTTGTTTAATTTGTTTAATTTGTATTGTATCTTTGGAGCAAAGTTATATAACCTTTTATAGGTCCAATTAAGCAATTTGGATTAAATTCACCTGATCATTGGAAAATAAAGAATGCCTCATCTATGGCTTAGGCCTATTTATTGATAGTCATATCCAATACATGAAGTAGGCCTATAAATATACTGGTATGATAGATTTATTATGTATAGGCCAAGACATTGGGCCTTCGGCCCTAAATTTACACTCTAAATTTCTTATAGGCCAAGACAAAGACAAAGATAGAAAGGTAGATAGATATAATTATATAGATAGTAATATACATTCTACAAGCATATGTTAAAGTGCTTCACGTTATTTTTAATTGAAGCTGCATCGCAATTAAGGCCAGGGCACACTTGTTAAACTGCTGTTCCCTGTTCTGGTCTAAAATGTTCACATAGTCCATCGATCGATTTTAGTCCATTGATCTAAACAAATTTCTTCATCTTCAAGTAAATAAATTGCCATTCATGATTACCTGATTACAGTGCACCTTGGCTGTCATTGTCAACTTGCAATCATGAATCATTGCAATTTGCAAGCAAGGCTTTAACACTGTCAATTGATTACATCTGCATTGGCTGTACAACAATTAACTAATAGAGCTCATTAAATATTACAAATTTCAAATGGCTGAAGGCGGCAGTCATTAACCTGCCTATTTGCGACCGCGTGCATGTGACTGTGTAATTGTTACTCAAGGAATTCAATTTTTTTTTTTTAATAAGATGCTGATTGTGCAATGCGTGGATAAAATGCATCATCAACTTATGATAGGCCTACTTATCAGTAAAAATATTTTTGGGTACAATATTTTGCAACTAGCCATCAACATTCTTACTTTAACTGTTCACATTTTAGAGAGAATAGTATGGTTAGAAAAAAACGCCATCCTTCTATGACCAGCACAGCCAGAGATGTAATGATTCCTCATTTTCTTATGACACAGGTAAATCTTAATTAAGAGGTCACTGAGTTTAAGAAAGTCTTAAGAAAGTCAGGTAAGAGACAAGAAGGGGGGCAAAAACAGTCTATCTTTCACTCCAGAGCAACAAAATTCAGACAGTGTTTTGTTGATCAAGTCTGTGAAATGGTTACATTGATTGCGTAACAGCGAAAATTGTTACATTGTATGACGCTACATTTTAAAGGTCATGCACCCTTCTAATTTACAAGGCCAATCTGTCTGGAAAAGTCCCTCCTCCTGCATTCCCATCAACCACTCATGGACTGTAAAAGAAGTCAATGAACTTAATAAATATTTTCTTTGTGTTTCATTCATTGTGTCAGACAGACTATACAAGTTGTTGTTTTTTTTTCTGCTAAGATCGTCAGTTGCAAAGATCGATCTTTAGGCATAGCATCAAGTCACACAAACATAATATAACCACCAAGCAAAAACACAACACATCTTTTTTTTAAAATTATTTATTTCTATGGTGTTCATTAAAAAAAAAAAAACTTCAAACTTCAGTTTGTAAATCTTCAATGATCATGAACAAATTTGTATCAGTAAAACTGCAGTCGGCGCAACTTTTTCTAGACGTCAACAATCCAAGTGTCTGGGGAGATCAATGTGCACCATACATGTAACTCAGCGTACTAACTGGCATAAGCTAATAGTTTTCAGACAATGCACTGTCTGTAAACTGTGTGTTTAAGTAAACGATAGTTTGATTTAATAGGCCCAATAGACAATAGTTAAGAATTAATTTTGCGCGCCGAATTCAGTACGCACCGAATTCACCTGCGCCGAGCTCTCCTTTTTTTGAGCCGAATTCACTATTTTTCAGGCGCCGTATTCTCCGACGCGCCGAGTTCACCCGGAATCTGACAGACGACTGGTCTGGAATTGAGATGCCCAGGCTGGCTGTTATTTAGGAAGTTGATGAAGTTAGGAGGCTGACTGCCACAGTATCCATGAGAGTGATAAGACACTTAAAGGAGTAGTCTCCACCCTGCAACTGCGAGGTTTTAACTTGGTTATAGTCCACTGTAAAAGTGATCCAGGGTTTGAATCCAGCTCTTGCCCAGTCACCAGCTAAGCCGATGTTGGACGGCTGTTTCAATCATCCTTTGTCTCTTTGCTTTGTTCTCCTCCTGTCTAATTATCCTCCCAAATGCATAAATACAGGATGTAGGTGTAAAGTCCCAATCATCCATCCTTCCTCATTACTCCTTCTCATATCCTAATTAGCCAACTCGAATGCATATATACAGGATGTAAAGTCCAAATCATCCTTCTTGTGATTCTAGTCAGATTGGTCTTTCAAGTAACTACCTGTGATTCTAAACTCACATGTTGCTTTGGAATGATTCCATTAATGAACATTGGCCTATGATTGGGTGGACATAGCTGGAACTAATCATGAATCCTATCATTTGGTTGGGCAGTACCACGTATCATTGGATCTTTTGCCAACGTATGACCACTATGACAGATTCATCTGATTGCACAAAATTCCTTTGTGTGTTTTAAAATTGTATAATTTACCCATTTAAAACCCACATAGGAATGACTTGAGCAGTCACATTGTCCAGAGAAATGCTTCTCCATCTGAGTTAATTGCAATTAGGATGCTTCACTATGAACATGGAAGTTTGCTTTGTCACTTAATTGCAATTAGAAGCTTAGGAAGCTCTGTAGGTGTGGACTTCAGTGCCTCATTGCCTCCTTGGTTCTTTAGCCAATTATCCATTTATCACTGAGTGTGTGTTCAGTGGTTAGTGAACCAATGGTCCAGTGCTTTCTGTACAGCTGTATCTCTGTATGTATTATCCAATTATCAATGAATTCACTTGCTTGGTCAGTGAATTCTCTGCTGGACATGTATATTGGTAGTCTTGATCCCTGCTCTGCACATGCTTTATTCCTTCACTGGTAGCTATTAATATATATGTTACAATATGTAAGTTTTGTGGCTGTAAATAAGGTTATTGTTCAATTTGATAAATTGTGTTCATAAATTTTTTATAATGCACATTTTGTGTCCAGGAATGAGCAGTTTATGCTGTAATATGAAAATTATTGATTAGTTGGATATGTCCAGTCGCTTATCAATGGTACTATTCATTATTCATCAGCAAAACCAATTCATGGAAGATGTTGCAGCTGAAATTTATTGGTCATATGATCAGTTACTTCAACACTACATATCTATTTTATGTTTTCAAATTCCTGTCATTTGTGAACTGAGTTACATTTGTCGTTTTATTAATGGAGAAAATACCCTGTGACATTCATAGTTGGCCACAAATACAAGAAATTCATTTGGACATTTATATGTATTTTAATCTTTAATCTTTGCCTCCAGAGCTCTTAGGAAGGGAAATAATCTCAGTGGGCAGTGCTCTGACTTTCTAATTGTTGGGTTTTGGGATCGAATCCAGCTGTCACTGAGCTGTGACTGGATCATCTGGACCTCTGTTTGACAAATTCCTCCTGTCCTAATTAGCCCAAAGTGCATAAATACAGGATGTCAAGCCCCATTCATCTATTTGCTATACTGCCTTTACGAGGCTTTACTGATTCTGTCAATATGTCATATAGATTAATGATGATTAGCATATTCAAAATTTTCTTTGAAGAGAACTTAATTTTCTGAAATAAATTTTCGGTGACACTAGCCTGAGGCTAAAATTTATATGTTTCTAAAACCGAAAGGAATAAAAAATAGTCTATTGTCTATTGAAATAATAAAATTCAGGAAATTGTTAGTTTAAATTTTGCAGTTTACTTTCAAAAAATGTAAAGCTGATGGCATCAAAAGTAAGAGATCACTGAATGAGAAATAATTTTCTCGAGAAAATAACTTGTATTTATAAGCAGATTGCGATATCATGTAATGCTTACTTATGATATTCAACATATTATACGAATGATTTAAATTTGTTTCAGTGTTGGTGGAGCGAGTCATTCTCCGGATTGGAATGGCGGAGACTGACGAACAGCTTGAAGTCGCTCTTTCTAAATTTCTAGCTCCAGTTTTGCTGAAATTGAACAGTCAAACTGATGGAGTGCGGAAGAAGGTAAGTGCATAAATTGTTCATTTGTACTTTAAAACTGCTTTTATGCTTTAGGCCGCACATAATTGATTGTTAGCTTCGCGGACCCGCCGACGCTATATATTTCCTGCCGATGGAAAAAAAAAAATTGAAAAAAAAAAAAAAAATTTTTGTTGACATTATAAAAAAAAAAAGGTTCACCTTTTTTTTTGTCCTACCGTCCGACCCTAGAAAAAGTGCCTTGAGAGGATCCGAGAAGCTAAAGATCAATTATGTGTGGCCTTATATTGAGAACTGGTCATACCAATTATCCTGTTTTGAGCAAATATAACTTTGATTACTGTTTTGTCAATCTTTGTTTTATGGTCATGATTGTATTTTAGGTGATGGAACTTCTAGTTCATGTAAATAAACGTCTGAAAAGTCGACCGAAGGTACAACTGCCTGTTAAGGATTTGATTGACCAATATGTGAACAAAGAAATACAGTCATTTGTAACCGTGAGTAACACTGTGGAGTATTTTACAGAATACCTTCTTTGAATATTTGCTTGTATTTAAAACTCCCATTTTTTTGTTAGCAGAGTGAGAGTTGTCGTCGATGAAAATCCACTCATTCACCTCTTTATTGTTTCAGAACTTCACAAGTCTTTACATTAAACTTGGCTATCCTCGCCAAGAGCCTACTTTACAGTCTGACTATTTGCCTTTACTGCTCCAATGTATGGAAGGAAAGCCTGTTGCCCAACAAGAAATGTAAGTGACTGGATGTAGAGAGTAAAAAAATATTTGCAATTGCCTCTCTAATATTGTGCTGTCAGTACTGTTTATAGATGAAAATAAATCCGTAACCTATCTGCCCGATTAAATTTGTTGCTGTTAATTGCCATGTTTAATTTGTTTGTGTATGATATTGCCCAGATTCTATTGCACATCACTGCTTTCCAGCATCCATACTAGGGATGTACCGATCCGATACTCTGGATCGGTATCGGTGCCGATCCAGCACTAAAAGGCAGTATTGGATCGGATCGGTAGCACTTCTCTCCATTTAACCAATGGTATCGGTATCGGAATGGTATCGGAAATCGGTTGTATCGGCCACAAAATACCAGGATCGGTATCAGATCGGAAGTGAAAAGGTGGTATCGGTGCATCCCTAATCCATACAATTTAAAAGCTAATTATCATTACGCATTCTTGCCTTTTCAGTTTTGTGCAGCTGTTTGTACGAGCTCTCCACCATGTTAAACTCCCTGATGATGAACAGAAAAAGAAAGATCTCTTCAAGTTTCATGAGAGGCCAGATGTCCTTTTCCTTCTACTTGAAGTTATGATGGATTTCCTCTTTCTGCTTTATGGGTATGTTTCAAAAAGGAGAAAAAAATTATGATTTCTAACTCTCAGTATAACTTAAGATTAAACGTATAAGAAAAGTTATTATTTTGTGCTTTATCAGCAAATTTTTACCCTGTATGTATACATCTAAATTCTGATGTGCCACCATTATAGTTGGTTTTATAAACTACTTTAAATTCCTAATAACTGTATAATGTGTTAGTTACAATGACGTAGATGATTTTCAAAATTTGCATTTGATTTGTAAATTTTAAAGACCAGGAGGAAGGAGGCCAGACGAACCCCCTTCAGACCCTGAGGAAGAGGAACCTGCAGATGCTCCCCCTGTTGGTCCAGATGTCATTGATGCTGCCTCAGTGATCCCCCCTAATAATATTGCTCCTGGGGGAATCCCGGCCGGACTCAGTGAGACTGCTCACAAGAGAGTGGCCCTGGAACCTCCTCCGACTGCTGAGGAGCTGGAAAAGGTATGTTATGATCCAGGTTTTTTCACACTGGTGTTTGTTGTTTTGTTTGTGTTTTACGCCTCAGAAGCACCTTAGTGGGCTATATCGAGGCAGGCGATCGCCGTATGATGATGAGATGAGAAGACTATGAGTCTGGTACATACCCTATCAATTCAGGGATGCCCAGGGTCTTTCAGTTGCCCCAGCATAGAACACTGGATACAACCCGCCTCCATTTAATGTCCCATGGGCTCGGACTAAATTGAGTTCCGGGGTGGGATTCGAACCCACGCCCTCTGACCAGTGGTTGTGCAAACAAGCACTCTTAACCATTAGGCCACGGAGGAACTCCTTTCACACTGGTGTAGAGACCAGGTAAATGGACAAGCAGTTTGCCTCAAGACATGGCCTTTGCAGAATCCTAAGTGACCCACAATAGTCAATAGTGCATATATATACACAAGATCTAAAGCCCCAAATATTTATCCATTCTTCTCGAAAACTGGGGCAGACTTGTGAACCAGTCAATAATGCTGAAAAAATGTGTTTCTTTTCCTTGGTAACCATTGCATTTAACTCAGAATCTCAGCTTAAGTGTGGTTTTCTCTTTACTTTTAGATAAAACTTGGTATTTTGAAATTTCTTGGACAAGGAATGCTGGAAAACAAGGACATACTTTGTCACTACGTAGTTGCTTTGGGTGATGGGCGGCACAGGTATGTGTGGTTTTATATCAAGAATGGAATAGACTTATTTGCAGATTCACTGATCCTATAAAGTCTGATATTTGTTTGCCGCTAACAATTGTCTTCTTTGATTTGCAGTGTGGTCACACTTGCTGAAAGGGAGTTGAAGCGATTAGCTGGGTGAGTGTAGCTACAAAATAAGTTTGCATCCGGATTATATTAACCGTGTATATTTCCTAAACATCACAATTTTCTATTCTAGAGCGGAGGATTGGAATGAGCCTAATCTGGTGCAGAGATTGTACAGCATATTCCAAGGGACTGTTGTGTTGAAGGGACAGCCTCAAGTCAAGCCTGAAAACAAGCGTTCACCAGCAAGCCTCCAGTTGAGAATGAAGCTGCTCCCTTACTTGCTCAAGTCTCGACAAGCAGCTAGCCAGTTCCCATCCTGCATTCAAGTTGTCTTTGATTGTCTCTATGGCACAAACACCAACATCAAGTTGAAGACTTTAGCTGTCCAGTTCGTTCATCATCTCTGTTTGTTGTGAGTATACTTCATCTGTGTTTGGATATTAAAATTTTAATTCTTAGCAATTTGCAGTTATGAAAGAATTTTTGTAAGATGTATCTCTGACAATTTGAACATAAACTGATAAGTACAATATGAGTACTTTTCAATTTAATTGATGGAAAATTGTTTCAAAATGAAATTAAACGATATCCCCAAATGACTCCCGGGGTCCCCATGCATTTACTCAGAAGACATTTCTTGAGTATTGAGTTTCATAGCTGTTTTCGTTTTGATTCCAGTTGCCCTGATGCTAAATTCTCTCCAATTGGCTCAGTTCTCCTTTCTGGAATGGTGAAACTGATCAGTGAAGTAAGAAACAACTCTAAGCTTCGTAACTTGGCTTATGTGGCTGTGGGCAAAGTGGCTGTCAGGGTTCCAGAAGTGGTCACAAAGGACATTGCCCTTCTGCAGACTTTCTTTGATGCCATGACAAAGGAGGACGCCAACAACAAACTAGCCGTCCAGGAGGCTTTATCCATGATGGCGAGGGCTTTTAAGAATGTGGACCCTGCCAATAGGAAGTTACTCGAAGCTCTGATAATGCAGAATGTCGAGAGTCCCGACCCTCAGGCCCGTTTGGTGGCAGTGCAGTATGCCAATACTGTTTTTCCTCAAGATCACATTCCTTCGAGGTTTGTGCTGCTCCTCGCTTGTGGAGACATGAAGGAGAATGTTTACATCGAAGCCACCAAAGCTTTGAGAACTCTGAAGAAACTTGATGACCCTTTTGCACCTAAAAAAGAAACGGAAGATAAGCTGCTGCCCTCTTTTGTCGACATGGTGAACTACATAAATGAACAGGTAATGAATTTCGACACAATTTCGTCTTCTTCATTGCAGATTGTGAAAATCTCAATGTAGATCTTATGCATAGATGTTGTGATGACATTTCATGATTTGTCTCTTTGTCAGGCAACTGCTCGATTGAAGACTCAGAAGAAGTTTATTGTTGGCAACAATGCTTTGCCATTCAATCCTGCTGCTTATGGAGAGGTATGTTTTACTTGAACTTAAACTTTTTCACATGTTCTGTAACTGTGATATACTACCACGATAAATGGATGCCTGATGTTCCAACAGTTTATATCTTCTGGCATTTTCAGATGCTCATGTACCTCCGAATGTGCTTGGCTTATGAATCAGGAGTTGAGCCAATGCTAGAGTCAACCACCGCCATGCAAGAGCAGGCCCCTGTGATCTCAAAATGTGTCCGACGCCTGATGCAGCAGAATTCTGGAGATAAAGGACCAATTAGCATCTACCTCAGGGTTATCCAACAATTGCTGTACGCCATAGGAGGTGAGAGAATTGCCTCAATCGGATCAGTGATTTTGTGGCCTTCGTTGATTATTGACAATCATCATAGTGAACTTGGTAGTTGAAGTTTCTCTGATAACTTGGACTAGACTCTCATCTTTATTTTGTGGCTATTTTCCAGGTGCTCCTGCCATGTACTGCTTGTTGGAAATTGTTGCCGTTGCCAAAGATCGTCTCGCTCCGCAGTTCATTAAACAGCTTGATTGGCTTAAGGTATGGATGTCTTTGACAATTTATGATTATCAAAGTTTTACTAAAATAATTTGGAGCCAAACAGTGTCATGTCACCCATGTGTACAGTACTTTTATAATATGAGGAATACTAAACTTTGTTCATTGCCAAATGGATCATGTACAGTGCACCACCTTCAATGCCGTTTGAACATTCTTGTTTTGAATATCACAGAATATTGTCATTTACAATTTGTGTAAAGAGGAGTACTGTTACTACTGTATCCCACCAATTTATGTAAACTCGTTTTGATTTGAGTTTCTTCATTCAATAATGGCTGATTTCAACTTTTTTTAGTCGTTCATGAGCAACAGTCGAGAGGACATGAGGGAGTTTGCTGCTCAGCTCTACGCCATCGTGGTTGCCAATGCTTGCTCTCCCAAAATCCAGAGGGACACTATCAACAGTCTTATCAACAATGTCACTAATCAGGTAAGATTGTGTCTTGGCAAAATATGCTGTTCTTACATTTGCTTACGGAGTTCCCCTGTGGCCTAACTGGTAAGTGCGCTTGTCAACTGGCTTTGAGGGCGTGGGTTCAAATCTCACCTTGGGAACTCACTTTAGTCCGAGCCCATGGGACATTAAATGGAGGCGGGTTGTATCCAGTGTTCTATGCTGGGGCAACTGAAAGACCCTGGGCATCCCTGAATTAATAGGGTATGTGCCGACTCACAGTCTTCTCATCTCATCATCATACGGCGATCGCCTGCCTCGATATAGCCCACTAAGGTGCTGCAGAGACGTAAAACACAAACAAACACAAACAAACACATTTGCTTACATCAAATCAACTAGACAATATATTTGGAATTTTAGATGACAAGTTGATGGTGGACGTAAATAAAACCTAAAGCTAATAGAGATTTCTTTTAACCATTTATCTCTTACTTTTTCAGGCTTTAGAAGGCCAACATGGCTCTATGCTTGCTCTTGCCTACATCATCGGAGAAATTTTCCGGAATCAGAAAATTGCCCCAAACCCTGGTGGAGCATCTCTCATGAGCAGACTGGACAAACCTTTGCAGGACTCCATTGTGAAAGCTGTTGTTAAGATCGGTAAGTTGGCTAATCAAGGTAAAATCAAAGGTCTTTTATTATGTATTATTTGTGAAGTGATAGGCCTACTGATGTCAATTCCAGCAATAGCCAGTTTGCTAATTGTTGACCAATGTCACCTGTCAAATCAGATTAAAGATTGTTTCTCCGTGTGACTCCTCTCTCTTGCATCTCATAAATTAACCATCATGAGTGCCCAGAACTGGGCGTTAACGGCTGCACAGATCTATCTATATATCTATCTATCTATCTCAAGTTGCGAGGGAGTACTGGTGTTTGCCATCAACCTGATTGCTTCATAATCCTCATGCATGAATAGGCTGCTTCTCAGCTCACTGGCCAGATGTACATCATGATACTTATCACATTGATTTTTCAGCTGGCATGTTGGACAACACGCAGACAGTTCTCAGTGGTGGCGCTTGTGTTGCCTTGGGAGAAATAGGAAGGAGTGGCCCAATTCCGTTGCCTGACGAGACTAAGGACAAGAAACCCTCTAAGCTGTCTGTGGTGGAAAATCTTATCAAGAAAGTTCAGAGCACCAAGGAGAATACAAAGGTATGATGACAAGAACAGTCACTGTAAATGACATTGTTTCAATTTGTTGTATTTGATCACTTACTTCTATTGTTCATCCTGAAAAAATACTTTGAGGTTATGTATACAGAATGGTAAAGGACAGTTTCTTGTTCAGGTGAATGACATGTATTGTATTTTGCACTTCACTTTTAAAATGCATCTTTCAGGTCCGTGAAAAGTCTGCAGTCTCACTTGGCCAGCTGTGTATTGGAGATTTGAATTTCCCTCACCACCACAAGGTCATCGAGGGAATCTTGGAATCTGCACAGGTGAATGACAAACTTACGAAAATAAAGCTGTCAAATGAATGACAGTTCCTACTCTTTTAAGGATATGAAAGTTTAACTCATATTTAACTTTTTCAGCCCAAGCAAATAGAGCTCCAGTTCACCCTTGGAGACAGTTTGGCTTGCGCTGCCCTGGGACCATCTGCGCCTGATGCTAGAGATGTATGGACATGCACTGCTGGTGACTTCAAGGTTTGTATATTGACTATTCAATATAATATGCATCTATATAATATGTCAAAGATGTAACTTGCTTATTCAAATTTGGTAGATTGCTAGTTTGCTAATGGGGCAACTGCTGAGCTTCAATGAGCAAATGAGCATTATGAAGGTGTATGAAATAAATAAAAATATCCAGCTTGATGGGAAATCTTGGAAATATTTAAAAACTGTCATCGCATCTCCTGACGGTAAATTCATCACATTATGAGTCCAGAGATAGAGGATCTACATTCAAGAGTAGCTGGCTCATCAACGGGCGATTTGAGACAAGTTTCTCAGAACTTGAGAAGGAAAGTTGTAACATTGGACCTTTTCTTTTCTATTTCAGCCTCCGCCAGGTGCTGCCGAGAAATCACAAGTGGAGCATGTGATCAACTTACTCCTCACAAAATACACAAGAAGTCCCAACCCCCATGTGCGCCAGGCTTCTTGCATCTGGCTGTTGTCTGTTGCAAAGACTTGCGGCAGTCATCCTGTGACCCAAGCCAGGTTGATGGACATCCAGAGGGCTTTCATGAGGCTATTGGCGGACAGTGATGGTTCGTATAGGTTTCATAGTCTCAACTGCATCAATATATAATCTATGCTTAGTCTTGCTAATGACCTGCAAAATGAGCAAGCGAGGCTGCCTTGCACCTTCAGATAGTTGCTAAATGTGGTACAGAGTCCAGTGCTGTATGCTGTCATGGCAAAATATATGTTCTTGAAGTGTGGATTGCCTGTAAATAGCCCACACTGGTGCTGGTGGGGCATAAAACACAAACTCACTCACTCTTGAAGTATGGATGTCAAAAACAGATATACCTGTTTTTAAATTGCTGGTGCCAGTGGTGAAATTAGCATTGCTATGACATTTTAAAACAATCTTAGTTTTTGCTACTCACTCAGTACTCAGCTACGATCAATGAAAATTGGAAAAATGTTCTCCTTCATCCTTCCAGAAATTACTCAAGATATTGCTTCAAAAGGACTTGGAGTTGTCTATGAGAATTGCAGTGAAGAAGAACGAAAGGGCTTGGTTTCCAGCCTTGTGGAAACATTGACTGGTGGACAGAGGTATGAACTGATTTTGCTGCAATGAATGAGACCTTTGTAAATTTTTAATGATGGACATTACTACTGTATTTTGGACCATGATACATTATTCAATTTTGCTTGAAATTTATTCTGTTATAGGAAGTCCAGAGAAGTCACTGCAGATACAAAACTCTTTGAAGAGGGTTCTATTGGGCAAGCACCTGATGGGTAAGCAAGGATAGCACATTGGTCATTGGCGCATTTAAGAAATAATAAAAATAAATAATATTAAAGTTATAAATGAAACAAACAACTTATGCAGTTTATGAATTTGTTTTTCTACAGATCCAGTTTGTCAACTTACAAAGAACTGTGCTCAATTGCTAGTGATCTTAATCAACCTGATTTGGTTTACAAATTCATGCATCTGGCTAACCACAATGCTTTGTGGAACTCTAAGAAGGTTGGTAAAGCTTGTTCATCGTTCTTGTCATTTTGTTGATTAGTTGGTGTCGGAGAGAAGTAAATTGATTTCAGTCATGTTTGAATTTATTTCTTCTTCAATGTCAAACTTGTTTTGCAGAAAACATTTTTGTCCTTTGTGTAATTTCAGGGAGCTGCCTTTGGGTTCTCCACCATAGCAGCACAGGCCGGTGAACAGCTAGCCCCTTATCTTCACAAGATTGTGCCCAAATTGTACCGCTACCAATTTGATCCCAATCCAAAAATCAACCAGGCTATGTCCAGCATTTGGTCCGCTGTTGTTCCTGAAACTCAAAAGACTGTAAGTAGTTGTATTTTCTTGATTGATATCAGAAAAAGGTTTGGATATTTTAATCCCCTTAATAATATCCCACTAATGTTTGTATGCTTTTCATGATTTCAGGTGGACAAGTATTTGAAGGAAATATTGAGAGATTTACTCACTAATCTAACAGCTAACCAGTGGAGAGTTAGAGAATCCAGGTAATGATACAGTTTCTGTAAATATTTGATCTTTTTAATGAAATAAACGAGATAACAGTGGATTTTCTATGCTGTGGAATTGTATTAATTGCTGCACGCACACAAGATGTTATAAATTACTGTTCTGAGTGACCGGTTATAGCAGTGAGATTATCTGATTCATGTTTCAATTAGTATTTTCAAACATTGTTGATCAGTTTGGATTTTCACAATTTTGGGACGTTGGTGTTAGATATGAAATTGAATGTTTGCATGTTTACATTTTCTAGTGCCTTGGCACTGAATGATGCTCTGAGAGGGAGGCAGTTAGATGAAGTCATCGACTTGTTGCCGGAAATTTGGGAAACACTTCTGCGTGTGATGGATGACATCAAGGTATTTGTTTTATTTCTGTTGAGAATTTAGATTTTGGAGTGCCGGATCTGTCTATCATGAGATACCGTACTTGAAACTTCACAAAAAAATATTAATGATAAATTTGTATCTTCACAGGAGTCAGTTCGTAAAGCAGCAGATACAGCTGGAAAAACACTTAGTCGGGTAAGTTGATTAAATATATACACTGTATACTTCATCAATGTCAATTTATATTCTATTTGTTAAGAATGTATTCCTTGTTTCCGCAGGTCTCTATCAAGATTTGCGATCCGAATTATGGCCAAGTTGGCAGTCAAGCCACCAGCATAGTCTTGCCATGTCTCCTCAAATCAGGGTTGAACAGTCCTGTTGACGAGATCAGAAATTTATGGTAAGTGTAAATTGCCCCAAGTGACAAGATGTAGCAAAGTGTATTAATTTAAAGGAACTGAACTTCAATTGATAGTGGCATAAAGAAATTTGAGAAGTTTTGGAATCCCATAAATTTTCCCAAAACCAATAGCACACTTTGTTTGATTGTTTTGAAATTTTGCAGTTTTCCAATAAAGTTATTTTGTCAAAACATTTATTAACGCCTAATAAATGAACAATCATAGGCCTAAAGATGTCTTTTTGGAGTATTTTTGTAAAAATTGAATTTCATTCTCAGATTATGTCAGGCAGCTGTGAAATATAAATTGCCAACGGAGGAATTGCCTGCGTAATTGATGTTCAGAATTTCTGAAATACTGTCATACATATTCTGTTTCCTTTTCAGTCTGAACACCATCTTGAAGATCAGTAAGAATGCTGGAGTTTTGCTGAAACCTCACATCCCTGTGCTGGTGGCTGCTTTGCTGGAGGCTCTCAGTGGACTAGAACCACAACAACTCAACTACCTCAGTCTCCATATGGGCTCTGAAGTGTCACAGGAAAAGGTCAGTTAAGTAATCAGTAGTGTTGTTGAATAAGTGATTTTAATATTGAGAGTACAGACAATGTGTTAGATTTCTACCTAGCGATTAATATCCCTACAAATTTAAGTAGGTCTATGGATAAATTTATTTATTTAACTATGGATAAATTTATTTTGAAAATTTTTTTTTTATAGAACTTTCAAAATCTTTTGTCATCCGTTTGTGATACACAGGACTTCTCTGTGTACTCCGTCTAAATATCTACGTGCCATTAATTCCGTTTCATGTATTTCAGCTGGATATGTTGAGGATTGCTGCCATCAGAACATCCCCAATGATGGAAACCATCAACTTGAGTGTGCAATACATCGATGAATCTGTGATCCCGGAACTCATGCCAAGAGTCCTGGACATTGTGAAGAGTGGGATTGGACTCGGAACGAAAGCTGGCTGCTCCCACTTCATCATACAGCTGGTCAGTCATTGTCCAAGGGACCTTACCCCTTATGCAGGTAAAGAAAATATAATATAGTTGATACATTTTTCTCCTTGAAAGTAGATCTAGAGCTCGTTCTGCTACACTAAATAAAGTCATTATTTCTCTTAAAAGCCCAGATAGTGCATAAGTATGTGATATAATACGTATATAAAGCCCCAAACGTCCTTATATCTTTTAAAAGCTATGCCAGTACATCTGCTGGTTTTGATTTAGATCTAGTTGCAAGTGTTTTGTCTTGAAAATATCAGCAAATTTTCCTTTTAACTTTAAAATGGATTAAATCATCTGATGGTTACCTAATCTATAACATTCCAGGTAAAATTTTGGCGTCCTTATTGAATGGATTGAATGACAGAAATGTAACAGTCAAGAAGAATTATGCTCAAGCAATTGGACATGTAGTGAAGGTAAGTTTAATGGGTGTAGTAACCCGCTTTACAATTCTCGTAATGGTTGCTTTGAAAAGTGACCTCGCTGTTATCAGTATGTTGTTTAACACAGAGAATCTTTTTGCTAGGTGGCCAAGGATAGCAGTGTAGAGAAGCTCTTCAAGAGGATATTGGATTGGTACATGGAGAAGGATGGTAAGTGAAAGTTCGCTTGACACTTTTCGTCTTCATTATAAGAACTTAAATAATCAGGTGCAAGGTATAAATTATACAACTAATATTGGTTGTGCTGACTAATGAATCAGTTAGTAATGAATGATTCTCTCAGACAAAAAATGAATTGTCTGTAAGTAGGAGCTAATTATAACATTCAGCATTAAATTTTTCAGATGCATCAACGAAAATGACTTGTGCAGCGACCGTGCACGCCATCTGCATCCAGAGCCCTGACATCTTCCAGAGACACATGGCCATTGCTCTGCCCCTGGCTTTCCTGGGAATGCACGAGAAACACGAAACTGGTAATTTGACGAATTCATGCCATCACTAATTCACTATGTCTCTCAAAGAATATGTGTATGCTGCAAATTCACTTCAAGAGATGCGAAATTGATGTTTTATGTCACATACCGTAATAGCACTGGTCTTGATTCCTGTTTTCTGTGACAAAATAATAGAAGTCTCTGTATATAATGTTTGTGCTGGAAATAGTCCCTGTCAAATGGTCAATATGTTTGTCAGCCTGTTGGGCTGATTAAAGTTCCCATTAGGAATGCTGTCGTGTGATGCTGAGGCTGTTGATTCCTTTCTCTCACATCAGTATTCGTCTATCATGGGTCTCATTTAGGCCTTGTGAATTTGGGAACTCCTATATTTACCAAACTACATCAATAGACTCGTTGCAAAACAAAATAACTTAAATATATTCCGCAGATGACTCAAAGGCTGAAATGACCAGCAAGGCATTGTGGGAAGAGGTGTGGAATGATGCGACCCCTGGAACTGAGTCCGGATTGAGGCTTTACATGACGGAGGTTGTGTCGCTCAGCAAACAAGCTCTTGTATCACAAGCATGGGACACTAAGGCCCAAGGAGCAGCAACCATAAACTCTGTCGCTCAGAAATTGGGATCAGGACTCGGACCTCCTCATTTGGGACTTCTCCTTGATGCTTTGCTAACTGGTCTGCAAGGAAGAACATGGACTGGAAAGGTATGAAATAGAGATATCTCTGTTTCCACATGTTTCTAAATGTATTTTGAGTGAGTAATTGTGTAGATATAAGAATACATGTGCTGCCATACAATTTGTGGGGGAAAGCTAACATGACAGTTTCCTAACTTGTCAGCCAACAGTTTTACATGCTAAAGCGATCTGCTCTCAGAATATAATCCTGTTCTCAGGAGAATTTATTTTATTTTAAAGTCATTAACTGCCTTGTTTGATTAAAATTGTGATTTTCTACTTTCAGGAGGCACTACTGAAGGCTTTGAAGTCTGTTTGTGTTTCAAGCAAGTAAGTAATACCTGGAATATTCAATAAATTTTAAGTAATTCAGTCCATTTCATCATTTTCAAACACTATCTCCTTATGGCTCATAGATCTCTATTGAAGTAGAATTAGGATTCCAACTCGAAAACCTAATTCATTGCTTATATTTTTTTACAGGGATGCTGTTGCTTCTCCAACTGATGATAACCAGCCCAAATTGGAAAAGGTCAGTTGTTAGATGAAGTTGATTTCTGATCTTTTGCGTAGTTCATGAAAATGTCATTTAGATCTCAAAACGGCAAAAAAACAATTACATTCTGGGTAGAATATGTGTAATTTACAATGCTGTTTGCATTTTCAGATTATCGAAAGCCTGCTGAAGGAAAGCAACCGAGAGAAGCTTCATTACAAGAAAGATGCTTTGCAGAGTCTGTGTGTGATTTTAGAAACTCATGAACTAGATCAATTTTCCGATGTCTACCAAATACTCCACCCGATGGTGAAACAGGTCAGTGATATCATTTCATCGGGTATGGATGGAATATATTTTCGACCATCCATTGCTTACAGTCTAAACCAAGTGATTGAAATCATCAAGTCACACATTAATATGGTATAACGACAATAATCATTGTCCAGAACATAAGTGGAACATGTTAACCCACACCTATTAACCAAATTAATGCTTGATTTTGCCTTTTTCCTTGTCATTATCAAATTAAAATTTGGTCCCACGTTTATAAATATGTGAAAAACTGGTGCTCCTAAAATCTGACCTCTTTTCATCCATTTTAGAAGAAAATGTACACCTAAGATTCTTATTGAAAATGTACACCTAAGATTCTTATTGAAAATGTACACCTAAGATTCTTATTGAAAATGTACACCTAAGATTCTTATTGAAAATGTACACCTAAGATTCTTATTGAAAATGTACACCTAAGATTCTTATTGTATAATGAATTCCATAATCTGCTATGTTCCAGGTTGAGGATGAAGTAATTGAGGAGACAGTAACTGAAGTTGTTGCAGAACAAAACCCACCAAATGAAGAAAAGCCAGAAAGTATGGACACCGGTGATAATGCACCCTCAGTAGAAGACAATGTGAAGAAATTGAAAGAAGTCAAAGTCTCTGAAGAGAAGAGAGAGACAAAAAAGAGGCGGAGACGACAGGAGAAGAGAGAGGAATATGACGTGACTCAAGACCAGTGGTTAGAATTTGAACAAAGTGTTTACGAGTGCTTAGGACAAGCCTGGCCAATAGTCGAAGCCACTCAAAGTAAGTAATCGTTGTTGAAGTTGTATGTGGGATAGCGCAAGAAAAAAATTCAAAATGTTATTTTAATAATCAGTCAAAGGTTCAATGGCTTTGTTAAATTTATGTATTTGCTTTTCGACACATTGCATTGAGAATATCATTAAAATGTGTGTGCAAAAACTCACCATGTAATAACGAATTGAAGCTGAGACTTGAATAATCATTATAATTCACCTATTCCCTAAGTCATTGTTAGAGTATAAGAATTTTTTAATATTTGAGAAACTTCGTTCAAATCTTTATTTTCTTAATTTGTTCCAGTAACTTACCAAGATGATGTTTGTCAGCTTCTCACGACTATCCTGAACACGAGTGTGTGGAAAGTTGACCTGGCCGTGTTAAGAACCTTGCAGAAATTTCTTAAAAGGCATGTACTGGCTAATTGTTTGTTCATATATTGAAACGAAATAACTGTACCAGTATACCACCACCTCAAGTGAGGAACTCATTTAGCTTAAGGTGACTCAAGCCTGGTAGTTTGATCATACAGATTTTTCTAAAATTTTGCACAGGTAGTCTATGGGACCCATACATTCCAAAAATGAAAAATAAAAAAATTTCACCGACTCGTTTGGTTGCCATGGTAACAGCATATTTGGCCTGATGACTGCTTAAAAGTTATAAATTGAGTTTTGGGTTATGTACCACAGAATAAAGCATTACATGCATTTGTCACACAAAAATGTCAGAAATGTCTTCCCATGGATGTAAACCAATACATTTGCCACAAATTTGAAGAAAAAGGTTAAAATACTTTTTTCTGTAAGAGCTCAAAGGGCACAAACACACTAATTAATTGCAGATTTTGCATGCATCAATTTTGGCAGTAATCAAATTTTAGGAAAACGATCATACAGACTTTTTAAAAAATTTGCATATATCATAAACAGGTTATTGTCAAACAAATATCCAAAAATAAAAAAAATTCACCGAGTCGTTTTTTAACTGCAGTACCATGACTATGCCAATGTCAATTTAGAGAAATAAAGACAATTTTAGACACAGTTGACTGAAACTAGTTGAGAAAATTCTTTTTTATAAAGACGAGAAGCTGAAACTTTGAAATAGCATAGAATAGGTGTTACTGCATTCAATAAAAAAATAATTATGCTTCTATCTGCATTAGATCTCATTTAAATAGCAAATTACTGGCTGCCATGCTGTTAAAAAAAGAGAGCAGAAAATGGTAACGTCACAACTTTTTCAGGGCCTGCAGCAGTGGTGACGCTATGTTGCTAGGCAACCAGGCTGCTCAGAAGTATGTGCAGTGTACCACGGTTGAGTCACCTTAAGGACATTAGATACTTTCTGATACTACGATAGTTCTTTTGGAACTAATCCCAGTGACTGGGAGATTTATCCACCAAAGAAGGGTGAATCTGGAGATTTCATTTCTACTTCCCCAGCATGCAATGCCTTTTGAGTGTCAAAATAAAGTTTATAATAGTTCTTAATCTTATCCATTGATGATTTGAGCTGCTTTGAGCTGCTGTGAGCTGCTGTGAGCTGCTTTGAGCTGCTTTGAGCTGCTTTGAGCTGCTTTGAGCTGCTTTGAGCTGCTTTGAGCTGCTTTGAGCTGCTTTGAGCTGCTTGGGCATACAGTTCCTATATGTTCATCTCTCTATCATAACATTCTAGATGATTTATTTATATATTTTTATATTAAAATTGTATGTACTTCTGTTTTCAGACTCGTAATATTTAAGTCAAAGGAAGGCTTTGATAAGTCAAGTGACGTTGTTTCAAATTTATTGAGACACTGTCTTCAGCCACTGTGCCAAACCTTAGGTGAGTAAATAACATCTTCTAGCAGCTTATCCATTCAAAGATCATTAAATTGCTTTCGAATTCTTAACAGAAGTTATAATAATAATCTTGTTATTTTCAGGAAATATGAAGTACAGTACTTTGCGGACAGAATCTGCTGCTGTGCTAGAATATTTGATTGATACTCTAAATGGTATGAAATTTTGCTCCAAATTCTTAAGACTTAAGTCATAATTAGTTTAAACTGCTGTACTTATAAATAGTTGATAAGGAAGATGTTTTAAAAAATTGTGATTTGAATTAGCCACTTTAGATTATGACCCCCTTAAATATATCTCTGGCAAAACTGAAGTCGCTGAAAATACATTGTGACACCGTTGTCATGATTTCAGCCTCTAGATTAAGACCAAACTGAATATCGTCCATTTTTGCTTCAGGTTTCCACGGCTTCGAATTAATCGACCCTGAAGATTTAATCACGGCCAGGAGAGCTCTGCAGTCGCTTACGAGAGATAACCAACCTATGCTCTGTGATAAAGCTACGAGACTTTTAAAAATCCTTCCTTTGCCCCCTGCTCCCCCTCCGGAAGAAAAGGAAACTATGGAAGAAGAAGAAGAAAAAGAAGAATCGGAAGAACCTATTATTCAATGAAGGAAAAGAGACAATTAGATTTGAATAATAATTTAATTAATAGTACCTTGGAATGTAATGTAATTTTCAATGGTGCATTCACGGGCCCCCAGATGGAACTGCACCAAGTAAGTCATTTCGAACAATGTGGTGATGTAAAAATCTCATTGTTAATTTGTATGTGATGACATATCAATCGTGGCATCATGCAACAATAGGAGACTGACTTGGTTGCAGTGTTCTCTGTTGGCAGGAGACTGCCTCAATTGTTCAGAATTTTTAAGAGCAGTATTTCATAATTGATTCAGTTAGTTCTGGATCATTGAATGTCAGATGACGTATAAATCATTACTTGTAGTTGCTCTGGTGATTATTATTAAATTCAATTGGGAAAGGTTGAATGCAGTAAAATTGTGATTCAACTGAGAACTTAACTGTGATTATTGAATCCTCACAATGGCAATTATGGGCTTTTCCATTGAGAATAAGAATTTAATGTGAAAATTATGGATTCTGGCAGAAAAATAAGGATTTTCGATAAGGTTTTGATGAAAATTCTCAATGTTCTCTTAACTTTTCTTTTTTTTTTCGGATTGGTGTTACAAATTTATCTTGCTCATTTCAGAAATTTCTGTCTAACAGGTAGTTTACATATCTTGTTTTGAAGATTTATTTCCGTGCAATACATTTTATTATGACTTACTGGTACATAATTTCATCAAATTTGTAAAAGCTCAGTTTTAAAATCATTAGTTGTGGTCTGGCTTGAAATGGTTTTGTAGGTTAAATGAGATTTTCAGTTTTACTTTTACATTATTTTGAATTGAAATTGGCATGATGCCAATTCCAAGTATTTAGTCTGAATAATGTGTGGTATCTCCTTTTACTGATGACTCAGACGTATTAATTTCGCTTGTTTAAAGACAATTTGAACATGACATATGTTCAATGTAAGCCTCCTGATGATGAGCGCTTCAGTTTTCTCAATGGTGCCTGTGATATAATCGTATTTAAAGTAATGGGGGTCTTTCTTTTTTATCGGGCAAATATCGAGTGAGATAGGGATTTCTCATATGATTACTTTACCGTGTAAACTGGGGGGTATTAATTTGTTGACATAAAATTGTTTTTTGCATGAAACAATGTACTATTGAGGAGGAAAAGACCAAACCAAATAAATTTTACCTAATTACATTGCATACATTTTTCCGTGTATTATTGCAATAGGCCATCTGAATGTTGAATGGGTGCAACAAGTGATTGGCATTGTTAGAAATGGATATCTAAACTTAATGCATTGTTAGGCGTAATTGGTGGTAATTTGTCATTACTCGGTGTAGTGGAACTCTTTGGGCAATTATAGAGACTTTATAGTTGGCAATTTTAGCTCATGAAGGTCACTTCGTTTTCATATATTGTTGAAGAAGTCTGATTCGGCAAGACAACTTGTAAAATCTTCATGAATTATGAAGTGTCTTCTAGTTTGTTCTGTCTTCTAGAAACTCAAGTTGCACACCACTCCGCATCTGATAGGCCACACTGATGTGACTGGATGGAGGGAGCGGGATGCATTTTTCTCGAGGTATTCTATTCAAGGTTTGCAAAGACTGCAGGTGTTAGACATCTTACACTTCCAGTACTGTTCTACTTTTCTTTGAAATGGCATGCTGAGGTGTAAAGCTGTACAGGGATTTGGGAAAGTCTCTTGAAACCACCACCCATTGCACCAGTGGCTGTGGGCCAGTGCTAGTTTTGTGAACAATGTTACGCATCAAGCATGTGATTATACATGCTTTCCTTAATAGTCCAGCTCAATTCTGCTGAGCGCGGACCTACGGTGCAGGCATCTGCACTGATCTGGTTTCCAATTTGATTGACCGCATGACCCGATTTCCAATTTGACTGGAACTTCTCCAGTCAGCCTCCTCCCTCTTGGTTTCCAGTCAGTGCTGTTTCCAGCCAGTGCCTCTCACATCAGAATTCATTTTCATACAAATTTTGTTACTTGTTTGTATGCAAAAGCTGGAGATTAACTCCTGCAGTTAGGAGGAATCTTTGCAAAAAATTTTTCTCTGCTTCAATGCAGACTGTGTGACCATAAATTTGCCACAACTGAAGTCTACCGTAATTAAAGTTGAATTACATTGTAAAGGCCTTGGATATAGCAGGCTCATAAAGACAGGAGATCAGTTTCCTATAATTTTACTTTATAGATAACAGCTGATAACAAAACAAGCAAATGTGCCCCGACCAATGAGCCTCTCGATAAAACAGAAGAATTTAAGGAGAGCGTAGAAAGTACTAGAAAATACCATTATCAAAACAAGAAAAATAGGACAAAGCTTTAGGAATATATATATTTATTTCTACTCTTTCAGCTCCACAACAATGCGTTTCACTCCAGTCAGTCGCATAATTTAACAACTAGTGTAGAACTTCCACCAGAAATATACATTAAAATACTTTCATTCCAGAGTTGTCCAACTTGCGAATATATTATCGGATACTTTCATTGATCTACAATAATCGTTCAAAATAATTATTCTACAAAATTAAATAAATAAGAATTAAACCATAAATTATTGGAAATCACATTCATTTTGCATATTAAAAATGAACTTGCAACATTATCATGATTAGAAGTACCTAAAGCAAATTACTGCCAAGATAATCAATTGATATCAACTTATACTTCAGGCTACAAATCTTTTAAGTAATTATTAGTAATTATACCAAAGGCACTCGTAAATTGCCCACATTGCGAACACTTTAAATGTAATGCCTACTATAAATATTTGAAACACATAAATACTAATTCCTACTCGGAGATCTAGATATCACATGATGACCTTTCTTAACAGATGGAAGATATGTGAAAAATTCAAATTAAATGAGATTCATACCACTTAAATATTAATTTACTAAAAGCATGATAAAATAGCTATAAAAGACATTCTGGTGAAGGTAAAACGAGTTCACATAAAGAGTTACAAGATACTTGTATTGGTATTACAAGGATCACTTCAGTATCACAGGACAGTGCTTTTCAATTCACATCAATTGACTAGTTAAAATATGTAATTTTCAAGAATCTTCATCTTCGTAGAGTAGTCGGCGACGAGAAACTTTCGGCTTAGCCTTCAACCTGGAGAGCCCTCTATCCACAGAAAATGTCAACTTGAGGTCTCCTGAACGCTTCACAGACCACGAGACTTCCATAACTTTGTCTTTGGCATTTTTAGGAGTACCTATTTTATCAAGTTTCATCTTTAAATTGCAAGGAGATGGCATTGCAGCCCACTTGTTGTCATTCCTTGCTTTCTTGACAGAAGTATCACACGGCCGTAGAGATCTTGTTTGGTCTTTGCGGCTTGGCGTAGCACAACTAGTAGGTATGGAATCAGAACCAGTCTCCACATCCCACTTGTTGTCATCCCTGATTTTCTTGACGGAAGTATGACATTGCCGAGGAGCTCTGTTTCTTCGACTTGGGGTAGCACAACTTGACGGGATGCTCTCGGAATCTGACTCCGTTGTCACATTTTTCTCGACTTTCTTCTTGCGCTTGGTCACTTTCTTCTTAACGCTGCAATTAGATTCTTCAGATTGGAATGAGTTAGCATGGTTGGTGTTGCGCATGGATGAGCTAATGTCAGTGTGACACAAATCGCTGCTTCTGTGCAAAGCTGTGTCCATCATGTCCTCATAGGGAGTGTCCATTATAGCATCATCACCCAACCACTCCGCGATCATGTCTTTGCTCCTTGTGTTACTTATGCCAGTTTCTTGCTCCTTGATCTTCAATTCCTGATTTTCTTCTACGAGCATTTCTCTCGTATCTCCTTCGCTCTCTAATGCATCTATATCACAGACATTTACATCATTCTCGTACATGACAGTCCCTTGAGAGGAACCTTGTTTTGCAGGAGCATCATAATCACAATAATCCAGATCTCGGGTGTCATCCACAATCTCATACACAATGGTCAATTCCGAAGAGCCTTTCTCACGATCAGGAATATCCACATCTGTGAAACCATGAAAACTGCCAGAACTGCTTTCGCTAGGAATATCCGCAGATGGAATGTCAGTCTCAGTTCTATCCAAGTCATTTGTATTGACAGTATCGACACCAGCGTCAGCAATCAAGCCAATGTCTGTATCTTTAAAGCCATGGAAACTAGCACAACTGGACTCGCTGGCATTGGTATTGACCTTTTTAACACTCCGTTTCTTCTTCTTTTTTTCTGAAGTCACCGGGACCAGCACGACACCGTAGGATTCAGACAACGGATCTACCGACAGAGAGGACCCAGTGCAGCTTCCCTGCCGTGTCGATGTTGTCCTTCCAACGGCACTGCGAGTAGTTGGCGACCCACAAACCTGACCAATGATGTTGTCCAGATGGTTATACAGTTTATCACAGGAAGAGCTTTTAATTTCACGCTCAGAAGATTTAACAACAGCATCGTCCTGCGATTTTTCTGGTGTCTTCTCTTTGCCTTCATTGCCTTTCTCCCTCACTTCAGGATTTGCTTTGGTACGGGGCTTTGAATTTCTTGGTTTTCTTGGCGCCTTCTCCTTTGGTGGCTTGTTCTCCTTGTTGGCCGTCTTCTTGCTCTTTCCTTTCTTTGGAGCTGTTTTCTCAGGAGGATAGTATTCTTCGGTCTTTAGATTAGAGTCATTTGCAGCCTCGCTAATTCCTGTCAAACTGCTCTGCTGTCCAACCTCCTGTTGACCTTCGGACAGAGATCTCATAATTGTCTCCCAGTGGAGCTCAGGCCTGAAGTTAGCATCACTCAAGGAACTTTCAGAAAATCCCAAATCTAAACCAGCAGGTATTGCCTGAGCAACAGCATGGGGCGCAGGTATGAAATCACCAATGTCACTGAAATCGAAGGCAGCATTGTCTCCTAAATTGTCAACCACTGGAATGCTTCCCAGTACACCGTAATCATGGTTTGAGGCATCGCAGGACACACTTCCTTCAAATAACTGCTGATTGCTCATTCCCAGCTCAGACACGATTCCCTGGAGATCAGCACTCAAGACTGTGTTTGTCTGCTGGTTGCACATCACGTATCGGACGTAATCATCATCAATTGACAGCTCAGTGCCCATGGTGTCCGACATATCTTTTACATCCGACATAATTTGTGAGATCAAGTCACTGCAGGAATTAGACTCGTGGATACTATCCACAGGCAATGCACCAGGGGCAGACTGAGGGAAATCCATCATGAAATCAGCGACCATATTTGAGATCGGCATTATTTCTGTTGCAGCAGAAGCTAGTGTGTTCATCTGAGTCTCTGTAAAATTAAACACCTTCGGATCTGCTGATGAAACTTGATGAACTGCCTCATCCAAGAATGCAGACTCTTCTTTTGTTAACACAGGTGGATCATCAGAATCGAATGCAGACTCCTCTTTTGTTAACACAGGTGGATCATCAGAATCTGCATCAACCATTTCCATGTCATTCACACTCACAAGTTCTGGTGGATCAGAGTCATTAAATTCGGTCTTTGCATCATCAGCCTCGTGTGATGGTGATACAACAGAATCCACTTTTGCAACTTCTGCAGGCACTATTGCAGTCACTACCTCAGCAACTTCGGTAGTCACTATTGCAGATGGTACCTCTGCAACTTTTGTAGAGAGAACCACTGTAGACATACTCTGATCTTGCACAGCAACATTAACAGGTATACAGGCTTTAATTGCATTTTCATCATTAGTACCAGCATCAACATTAGCAACTTCACATTGTTTGTCGTCGCTTTCGGCTTTGCTTCCAGTCTCAACTGATTCAGTAATCACTGGCTTCAAACAGTCAACATCCTCCTTGATTTCGTTTTGAGGCGTTCTTACATTTTCTTCTGTTGCTTCATCAATTTCTATATTCTTTTTGACACATTCATCCTCCAATTCTGGAGTCTCCGAGATTGTCTTTAAATCAGGAAGGAAAGACTCACTGACTAGCGACTTGTCTTGGTCTTCATCAACAACAGAGTCATTGACATCATCTCGAAGCACTTCCGTTGGTGGGAGAATATTCTTGATGCCAGGTAATTCATCCAGGATGGCATCAACACAGATATAGTTCTTAGCATTTGATGCGAATGTTTTATGTCTGAAACTCAAGACATGTGACTTCAGTTCCTTGTACCACTCATCGCAGCATTCGCAGTAACCGGACTGCACTTGCTTGTCATGTTTCTTCTTCTCAACCTGTTTAGATGCAGGACCTTTTGCATCAGAGCCAGCCTTGGTTTGAGGCCCAGTCTCTTTTGAGTCAGGTGCAGGCGTCTGTCCTGCATCTTCATTCTTCTTGTTATCGACATTCACTGCAGGTTTTCGACTTGGCATCTGTGCACAAAAAGGTGAACCTGCATGTCTGTCCTTGTCAAAGTACATTGTAGGGAAAGAGACAAATGACATGTGACAGGGCTTGTACTGTCCAGAAGAATGTTCAAACTTAATGAATGGGCCACCGAGTTTCCTCAATTTAACCGGCCTGCCCTGGGTGGGTCGATTTTCTTTCTTCGTCACATCAAACCCATAGGACTTGACGAGACCTAAAATCTTCTTCAGTGGCATGACGTTGATATTCCATTGAGCAGCTATGGTCAGGAGGTCAGAGGGACCAGAGTCAGTCTTCTCCACAGCAGAATGTCTTGCCCTATTGAGCAACCTTTGGCCCCTGGACATCAGCACAGGGGGCACATTTGAAGACTGCTGAGATGAACTAGAATTCTTCTCTTTCTGGGTCCTGTCACTGATGACGCGGGTCACCTCCTTGCCCATGAACTTCTCCACCCTGCCCCCGAGTTGGCAGATGCATATTTCCAACTGATCCGTGTATTTGAAGCTCTTCGTGTCCAGGTAAAAGACTTGCCCTTCCAGAGGCTTCGCACTGTTGACAGCGTGGCCAGCAGCCATTTTTGCTGAACACCTCAACTGCTCTCACTTCATCGGGTGATTCTAGGCGTATATCGGCACTCAGTGACTCATCACTCAATTAGATTGTTGCACAAATGTCTATTGCACGTTGCTACACCATCATCTTCAATTTAGCAACCCTTGATTAATAATTATTTGGTAATTTTCATCGCAGATCTTCTCTATTCACCATCCGTGTTGTGGTTTGCACTTTGGCGCTGCACCAGATTTCGCGCTTCTGATTGGCTGCCAGAACGAGGTCAAAGTGACCTATATTCATAGAGCACACCAGAGAGAGCACTAGTCTTGTTAAAAGTGCTGGTGGCGCCACTGGAATTAAACAGGCAAGCAGAATTCCACTAATTTGACATCCCACAAGCAGTACAAGCCTCCTGTATCAGAGTAAGTCGCCTTTGGTTGTTTATAATGGTACTATCCAGACAAATGTTGCCCATATAAGTTCAGCAATTAATGTAGAGTTGAATCATATGTCAATTGCCCAGTACCTACTACCTATGCATAGTTCAACTAATTAACCCCTATGTAAATACAGCAACCCCTCAAATCTCTACAGAGCACAATTAGGAACACCACCATTTAATACCAATTAAGCTGATTGAACTACTGTCTGGTACATAAGAGTCAAAATGCATTGCATACATGTCAAAAGTAAAACTGCTCAAATTAATTTGTTTGAATAATATTTATTAAAATCATTATAATAAATTAACACAAGCATTTTTTTATGTAGGCCTATGTCATTGATTTTGAGAAGGTTGGTTTCTACAAATCACAGATATTCTTCTACCCTTTTCTACCTTTTCTCCTTTAAAATTTGAATTGTCATTTCCCAGTACTTCGTGGCTGTAGTCAAATCTGGCAGATGCTCTGCAAGTAATGAGATATTGTGGGCATAACTAAACTATTTAATATTTTATTTAATATTCAAGATACCACATTAAATTGTATGGCCATAAAAAAGGTGCTTTGTAAATTACCTCATGATGTAAAGAGACCGCTGACTCAGCAACAGCTCTGCAGATATATCCTTGTTTTGTTCATGAGTCAATTTCATAACACTGGAAGTGAGCAAGCTTAATCCAGCAATTGTATCCCCACAGAACTGCAAGAATAATTCGGAAGATTATTAATTGAACACAATTCATAACATGCATAAAAGATTTTTTCTTATAACGAATGCAAAAAAATCTTTGTTCTGTCTTTGAACATAATATTTATATTATATTATGCTAAGCGTACATACCCTGACACTGTCCACATGAGGTTTTATCACTCCCTCAGCTGTCAAATCTAGGACATGGACAAAGGCAATCTGTTCAACTGTAGGTGGAAAAGCCAGCTGCCGAACTCTTTCAAGAATTGCAGTGTTGGCCTCATTCCATTTTCTTCTTTCAGTCTCCCGGTAGCCATGGATAGCCTGAAAAATATTTTCATCATATTGTATCACGATAAATGGCATTTTGGAGACTTTGAAGATGAGGGAATTTAAATTATCATACACAACACTGATTATATGGGACAAAATTTATCAATTTGGCATGTTTCATTGGTCATTGACTCATTGGATATAAAGAGCATTTTAAAAAGTTTTAAAAAATTCACACTTGAAAAAGTAATGATGCAACAAGTTACAAAGTAGGCCTACATCGTATCACTGCGGCATGCTGTAGACCTTTGTAGATGGTATTTAACTAGAACAAGAAATGCACCTGAGCTGCTTAGTTGCAAACACCAAGTATGTATACGGTAATTGGTAATTTTATTAAAATTATTTGAAAATTAAAAATAATGTAAGCGTACAACTGTACTACAACATATGTCATTGTATGGTATTTGTGTACTGAAGGCACTCACATTATCCCAATGATCCAGTTCATAGCGAAGGCGTTTCAAGTAAGGCTCAACCTCATTGATAAGAGAATTTTCTTCATCTTCGGTGATGAAATTCTCATAAACTAACATGTCATTCATTAAACTGACGCGGGTGGTGTCATCATCACAGCTGAGATAGTCATAATTGTTGGGCATAATCGAAAGAGGTGGTGGTTTTGTAACAGTCTGAATCTTCCTGATACATTTGGGATGAACATCAGATCTTGACATTAATTTGGATTTGCAGCCTGATCTTCCCAATGGCAATGACAAAGCCAAAGGGGAATCTGACATTTGCACACCACATGTTTGATGAACGTTTCTGCAAGATCGAGGCACCAGATTGTTAATTCGATGAAGCAAATACATTCCCAGTGATCTCAAGCACCTATTTGTCTTCTTTACGTGCAATGACATGACTTATGTGTGAAAATATCACTTGTTTACTGAGATGACATCTTCAGCTCCCCAGCTGTCAAATAAAAGGAAGAAGAATTTTCCTACCTTCACTGTGAAGAGTTCCGTATTTTTGCCGCAAGAGGGCTACGAACACATTCTTGGTCTTTCGCGCCATTTGCTGCTATGCCTGGATGAGGGGAATGTCCCTACGGCCAGGGGGGGGGGGGAGGGGGGTAGTAGTCGGTCTTTGGCAATATTTCAAAAATTACGAAAAGAGATGGGGATGACACAAGTTCAAGGAAGGGTTCATAATATTTTCGCAGGGGTGTCAGAATGGGCGGATCCAGGATTTTTCAAAAGGGGGAGGGGGTGCGCCAATACTTATAACATTGGACTCGCCGAACTAATTTTTTAGCCAACAATATGAAGGATTTATCTGATAAAAGGGGGCGTGTGGACTCTGCAATATCATCGTGCGCTGTGCCTGATGAACGTTTCTGCCTGAATGAGTAAATGTCTGTACGGCCAAGGGGCAGGGCGTAGTTTGTGGGTCTTCGGCAATATTTCCAAATTTAATTTCAAAAACAGACGGGACACAATCAACAGGGCCGTAGCCTGGGCTGAATCCTAGGGGGCAGAGTCTGATTCGGAGGCATGCGCACCCAGGAAAACGCAGAAAATTGAAAATTTTGCATGTAAAAAAATATTCTGCCAAATTCTAGTGGGGCCAGCTGCTCCCCCCCCCCCCAACCCAATGCAGGCTACGGCCGGCCCTGATCAAGTATCAAGTAAATTTACTAAATGCAAGTCCTTTTTTAGGTCGTCCATGTTCAGATCTTCTTGATGCTCTAGAAGGTCATTGCCCTCTATATATATACAAGCATGGCGATTGCCGTAAGGTGGATGAGTGATGATAAGGCTGTGAGTCTGCTACATACCCTCGTATCAGCACATTTTTTGGCCCGGGGCAAATTGTTTCTAATGGGCCCCCTAGGGGCGGACCAGCCCCACAGTTGTCCCTTGAGCAAAATCATTGGTGGGCCCGTTATCGCAATAGCGTCGTCTTCAATCTAGGATTCTGAATTAATTTTTACCTTGGTATACTTGCATCAAAAACAACAGTAATTGCAGAATTTTTTTATCTGCATGATATTATATGAAATCCATGAATACATTGTAGTGTAGAACATAAATTAGACAAAAACGTCTGCACGAAAATCAGGAGGGGGCCCTTGGACTCCTGCTTTAATTGAGGGGGCATATATAGGCGGATTCAGGAGGCCCCCGAGGTGACCCCCTCGGTACTTGTAAAATCTAAAATGTTTAAATTACTCCCTCCGAGGTGACCCCAGCTTAGAAATATAACTCTCAAAAAAAAAAAAATTAAGAGAGTACCTCCAAGGAGGTGACCCCCCTCAAAGACAACCAGATCATTACCAATCATAATTGTATTCAATAATAAATCAAACATCTCTTACAAACCATATGTAACCTACTATCCACTACATGTCTCCCTATTGGCTCAAATGGCCACTCCCACCAAGTCCCTCATTCTCATTGGCTCTAAATGGCCACACCCCAAAAATTAAAAATTTTGGAGCAATGCCACAGTTTAAACCCAAGAACTGTCAACCCATTACACCTTGCCTACTGCTCTCAAATTAGCCAAGTAAGATTGCTTCTAACCAGCAATTACCGCAAACACAAACTCACCGCATAATGGCCAAAACTGTGTACCTGTCATTATGCGTCACACCTCCAAATATCGACCACACCCCCAAATCTCATTATTAAAATGGCTGGCCAACCAGCCAAAAACTCCCAACTCCCAAGCCCCCCCCCCCCGGTTTTTAAATGGTCATCCTGTAACCACATGATTCCTCTGGCCAACTTGTGACTGAGGCGCAATGAAAATATCTAAGATCAGAAATTTTACGAGCAATAAATTTAATACTAAATTTTAATATCAAAACACAGTAATACATGTATGTATCTAATACATGATACATCATTATACAGTATGAAATGAAATGACTAATAGTCACCATATACCCCATGTCAACTAATTCATTCCAAATTATTACACATCTTTAAAGTTTAAGCATTCTGTTCAATGTTCGTGCTGCAGTAATATATTTTCATATAAAATTTAAATCACAAATGCAAAACTGTTCAAGTGATAGTCCATAAAATCTTTTGGTAACAAATGTAAAAATAATATTACATGCATTAAACAATGTTACATAAACATCAAAAGGCATTTGATTCCAACCAAACAATGTTCTGGAATGTAATTCATTTTATAATAACATTAACAACTGTAAAATCAATCATGGAATGTATTTTTTCACAACCATTTATAACTGAAAAAAAAGAAAAAAAAGGAATGATCACAACTGTAACAGACACAATATTGAAAACCATCAGCAGTGACAAGAAATTATAACATTGGCATTTTGTTTCAAATTTTAAAGAAATTGATATCAAACTCTGGAATTTTGATTAAAATATAATTTTTAACACATTCAATGTAGTGCAGGAAAAATATCAACAACATTTATAGAAGGAACACTGCAGTAATAAAAATATTATAAGAATACTTTCAAGATAATCTTTGGCAATGCAATTATCAACATTAATACTATAAAAGGCCAAATAGTTTTAATACAAATGCATGACTTATTACAGCATAACTCATAATCTTCACAGTCAATTCCAGTTCATGAGTGACATTTTTGTAATAGCATAATATTCCTTTCACCAAGCAGGCTCACTTTTGATAGCAACTGGAACTGGTGCCTGTCCGTTTGAAACATCACCAGTGGTTGAGTCATTGGGCACAGAATTCCAATCATCAATAGGTTCGCTCTTAATAATCATTGGCCCACCGGTCTGCAGGGTCAAGGTGCCAATTGGCTTGATTGGAACAGGAGTGTTATTGTTGACATCATCACTTTGAGATTGTTCCTCCCCGGATGCTGGTGAAGTAGCTTCTTGAGTATTTTCAGGTGTTCCAGGAGATCCAGCACTGTCTTCGCTCTCTTGTGCCAGCGAAGATGGCGTGACTCTCCTCGAAGGCTTGGAATTCTTCCTTCCTTTACCCTTCTTCGCAGGTTTATTTGCTGCAACAGTTTCTGTGTCACTCGGACTAGGAGTTTCTTTAACCTGCTTGTCTCTCTGCTGAGTGATCTTCTTCACTACCCTGTTAATGACATCCGCAGAACTTGGCGCTGGGGCAACAGCCGCAGGAGCTTCTACCACCACCATACCTCCTTCGAGTCGAGTTATGACAGGATTGAATGAAGATGCATTGGAGGGTGGATCATCCTTGAGCAAGTCCCTTTCATAAGCCTCTTCTTCTTCTTCATCTTGCCTCTCTATCTTCACCGTGACCTCCTCGTTGTTGAACAGAGCAACGGTCATCTGCTGCCCACTGGGAGTTGGTTGAGCCTCCGAGGACTCACTTCCTTCCTTGTCGTCCTTCTCAATCTTGATGACCACCTCAGTGTCATTAGACTCATCCCCATCCTTCTCCAGCAGTTTCTGCAGGTTATTCTTGTGCTTGGTTGTAGTGTAGTGCTGGCGCAAGCCCTGCTCCTTGGCGAACCCGATCAAGCAGATGTCACATCGATAGATCCGGTCCTTCCTGTGCATCACACCGATGTGAGCTCTGACGTCCAGTTCTGTCTTCCCAGCATAAGGACACACAGGACACTTGTACGGCCGTCCTACTTCCGAATGGACCACCATGTGACTCCTGCGATTGCCCATGGAGGAGAACTTCATTCCGCAGACCTCACACTCGAAAGGATAGTGGCCCTCATGAAGCAGCTGATGCTTCTTCAGGTAGATCTTGTTCTTGAACTGCTTATTACAGACATCACACTCAACAGGAGGATTGTCACTGTGCGAGTAGTTCATGTGCTTCCTCAGCGCGCGGTTGTCTTTGTAAGCCTTGGAGCAAAGACTGCAAACGAAGTCTCTCTGATCTCGATGTTTGTACTTGTGCTTATTCAGATCGGACAAGGTCTTCGTTTCATGGCCACAAGTCTCACACTTGAAATACTTCTTGTCGCTGTGACTCAACTTGTGCATCTTGAGCTCCCAGCGACGCTTGAACTTTGAGTCGCACTGGTCACAGGCAAAGTTCTTCACTTGGGTGTGGATGAGCATGTGGGTGGTCAGCTGACTCTTCCTTTTGAATTTGAGTTCACATAGTTCACAGGGGAAAGGGCGGTCATCCAGATGAGAGGGCAAGTGGTGACGGATGTTGTTGGGATACCTCGTGCGGAAAGTGCAGCCTGGAATCGGACAGCCATAAGGTTTATCGGGAGTGTGCTTTCTCATGTGTTTCTGGAGTTCTCCTTTGTTGGGAGACATGAAGCCACACTCGGGGCACTTGACACCCCCTGCCTTCTTGGCGTTATCTTCTTCTGAGGCGCCATCTTTTGGTAACCCTGTGGATCCTTGACTGTCCTGTGAATCTTCATCTTCTTCATCATCCTGGGATTCCTCATCGATTTGCCAATCCGCATCCCCATCCTCGTCCCCTTCATCTCGGAATTCTTTATTTTCTTGCTGAATGAGATCATTTGCATCTGGTGCTGTTACTGTATTGGCATTTTCATCCAGCGCATTTTTAATAGCATTCACCACCAAATTAGTCGAGTTTTGCAGACTTTCCTTTCTCAGAGACTTTTTTGGTGAGACCTTACGTCGTTTGGCCGCAGAATTCTGTTCTGTATCAGAGTCCGCAGAGTCTTCCAACTGGTCAGGGAAGCTCATCAAGGCTGACAGTTTGGCTTTTCTGTGCTTGTCAGGAGATGAAGTTATTTGCACCTCCGCCATTTCTGAAAGAAGACAAAAATATATATATTTAAATTGCAGTATTCTTTTGCAAAAAAGAGAGTGTGTGAAATATAGGCCTAATAATTTTTACCTTGGCCTACTACAAAACCCCCATCGAACCAATCGCTCTAATTTGACAATTTCAAAACTCTTTATATATTAAAACTAACACATATATGTGTGTAACAAGTAATGCACCTTTTGGTATTTCAGATAATAAAATATTCATATATATAGGCTATATATGTAACACAAGTGTAAGTTAATGTCACAAAATTAAAATTAAAATTTACATTAATTTTAATTCTGGTATTTTGAAATATTTTACATGTGCTATGTAACTTAAAAGACATTTTTGGTGGAACTAGGCAAAATCATTTAGTTTGTTTATATGACAAGAAACAATTTCATAAATCAAAAATCCTAATCTACGTCCCTTTGTTCCTATTCAAACATTCTTATCAAGATCATGTGATAAAATGTTTTGTTTGTGGGCCATTGAAAATTAAACTGGGGTAAGCCTGGGAGCCACCCCAATCAACTGATCAAAAAGTTCGTCATGGCTCCTTATTTGCTCATTAACGTTGATTTAACAGTGTTTAAGATATTGTATGACTACTAATTAAGTGGAAAGAATCGTGAAATCCGCCAAATAGGTTGAACGAGGAAGCCCAGTGCATTCCAACACATGACACAGTCGAACGCCTTGTTCAAGTCTTATCAGGTAGCGAACAATATGGCTCCACTGAGTAGTAAGTCCCATGCTCGTTTAGAGTCAATAAGTTACGCACGTGATACAGGTGTGCCAAGAAACTTGTAGATCTATTTGAAATTCATTATTTCCTATCAAATAGAAGACACTAACACGATTTCATTGAAATAAACATTCTGTAAGGAGCTCCAAAACTAAACCAAAAGTTCTTTGACAAACTCACCTGTTCTTTCACCTGGATAGTGAGGCTCCAAAGTTATGCGTCCCTGCGCAGTCCAGGAAATAGATCAATGATTCTTTTAGAACTTTTTTCTTGTAAAAGTTCTTATATGGCCTCCACGTTGTGTCCCCTTGCTTCCTTTGCCAAATAAAGGCATCTAGCGAGCTATTGTCTGCTTGAGTGACCTCAATGACAATGCGTGGCTGAATAGGCGCACACCTGGGAGTGGAGTGTCACCAGGGCTAGAGTCCACGCCGAAATCTGTGTCCCCATTCTGAAAGCTAGACACCTGAGCAAGCTGAGTGCACATGACAACTGACGCGCAGCTCTGGTATTTTGTGATCTTTTAGCACCAATTAGCACCCCTATGGCATTGTTTAATTGCAATCAACTTTAATAGGATTTAATTGATATGCCAGAAAATGGCAACTTACTTTTTTTGATAACTTATATATAATCTAGAAATCACCTAGGTGAATAATTTGTGATGCAAATGAGATAGGACTTTGCTAGACCAGTTGATAGCTGTGCGGCCCTGAGGCACCCCGTGAACGTGTCACCTGAGAGAGCGTCACCTGGCTTGTTACCTGGCGCATACACAGGCCGCATTCCTCCGCCCGGGAGACCTACCTACCTGGCCAGTCATGGGCCCCCCTTCACCACTTCTCCACCTGCCCAATAAGCTCCAATAGCGCCTATATCTTGATTGGGAATTAATTTGAATTTTGTGAATATCACATTTTGGATGGTTTTTAGTAGAATCATTTTTGAACATTTAGAAGTTAAGAGTCGGGGAGACCGGGGCACGTTGGTCCACTTCTTTCTTATTTTTTGGCTTTCAATCGAAATTCGAAAATGTGAAAAATCGATTCCTGTATATTTACACCTTCATGCCAAACCAAGACAGTGGCGGATCCAGGGGGGGGGGGGGTCCTTTGGGGCCAGCCTGTTCTCTAGACCACTGAGATTTAATGTATCATTTGAAAAATGTGATAATGCGGGTCTGTGACGCCGAAAATCACATAGTCCCCCTTTCTGGATCTGCCACTGCAAGGTTATCTGCATTGTATAGTTGTCAAGAAAAATATAAGACTAACAATATGTTTTTTGATCCAACATATAAAAATACTGCCAAGTATGAGAAAGTCAGCAAGTACACCACATTTTATTCTCACAGATCAAAACCCACACTATATATATGTCTGGTGTGTCAAAATGTTGTAGAATGATTATATCTTGATGTTTCCTAGATGATTATATTAAGTCTTGTTTCAGCTAGAAGGGCTGGAAGATTAGCCAACTGAGTTAACTGATTTTACTGATTGTACCGTCATATTGTACAGGACTTTACTGGATGCTCTATTAATGTCAGGCATTGCAGCAGGCATTTTGCCAATTATTCATTTTCAGTCAATCTAGTTTACAATGGTCCAATGCAGGTCCAACCTGGCCTCTCACAACTTCTTAAAGTTCTTATCAAAATGCAAATGCCTCAATGACAAGGTTGAATGCAGACTCAGGAAACTTATTTCAAACCTTACTTTAGTAGGCCCCATTTAAGCATGTAACTCCCAAACGTAGCCTCCATTTGGGACTTCAGGGAGTTAGCTATTGTAGTTGACAGGAGGTACCGGGAGTTTCGACTTTCCAGGAGTTATGGGAGTTAGCAGGAGACTCAGGATTTAGTGGGAGTTACAGGAGTTGCAAGGGGTTATCGGGAGTTGTACGTGGGATTTACCTGGAGTTACCAGGAGTTGTGAGATTTCAAAACATCTGAGAGATCACCGGCATTGGCGACCACACGTTTCAATGTGTGCGGCTTTGTGATATGGGACAACACACCACAAGTTTCACTTTTGTGACCAATAAAGTATTTATTAGTTATGGGAGTTTGCATGAGTTAGTGGGAGTTACAGGAGTTAGGGGGATTGTAAATGTTGAGAAGTCAGTCAGTATGTATACATTTTTCATATATTTTGAGAAGTTTTGCTTTGGAGCTAAAAAATATAAAAAAGTGGACCAACGTGGCCCAGGTCTCCCCTACCAACAATTTTATTATCCATATATATATGATCAAGGCTCCGATGTCCAGGTATGGCCGTTACGTCATGGACAGTTTGGTATCCAGCTTTTAAACTACCTTCAATATCATTGAAATCATATGTGGAGGTGGACAGTACCATCTGCCATTTATATGTAATATTGCAAGATAATTGCTTTATTATCTTGGGAGATGTTTAATTTTTTTATTTTCGAAAATTTGTGGACGTAACATGGACAGCACACTGAAATTGTGAAAAATCAGACCGCAAATAGCATCTGTCTACCACATTAAAGTACAAATGTACTTATCCTTCAAAAATAAACAATGACTTTCAATCTCTAGTGAGATCCAGTTAATTTGGTGGAATAAAATGGTAATAATATTCCATGACGTAACAGGACACCATTTTACAGTTTAAAATCATGTTATAGAGGTTAGAACCTGACAGAGGATAACAAAATATTTACTTTTTATAAATTATTTTAACAGAAGCAAAAATTGATGCCAGTATTGCATTGCTGTGAAGGATTTTGAACTGAATATTCACGAAACAAAAAATTTATGATGTAACATTGGACACCAATGTTCAACAGGTGATACAATTTCTCACCTGGCAATAATATATTTCATGCATTTTGTATAAATTACCACCAATGATCTGTGAAACTATTATCTATGCCTCAAAATTTCATTTTCTTGCATTTTCATTAATTTTTACCACAAGAAATTGCTGCTAAAACACAGGGCTAATTTTGATTTTTTATGATTTGCAAAACTTAGCACACTTCTTGCTTTTCTGTGACAATAAATGAAAATTTATCAAACATCCATTAAAAGCTGCATTTCTGCAGTGCAGTCAAATGATATTAGACATCTATTTCTGTAGGGAAATTGATATTTCATGTGTTTAACCCCCCACAGACGATAGTGTATTTTGATACAAGAGAAGTGGAGTTTGACTTGAGGTTCATGGATTGCTTTGTGGATTTCTTCCAATAAAAATGCAATTGAAATTAAATTTCCTATCCTGTGTATCCTTATTTTACCTGCCAGGTACAAATGAAGCACTCAAAATAAATTGTTTGACCAAAAGTAATCAGGATCTCAAATTGGTGTCTCGGTTACATCCCAGTCTTGAAAAGTTATGTCCGTGGAATTAATGAGATATCTTGTGATTGTCTTGCACAAAAAGTATTTAACATGAATTCATGACTGCTGGACTGTGAAAGTGAAGTAAAATAATAGAACAAGCCACATTTTACTCCATTTTAGGGGAATTTTGATTTGATTTATGCCCATGATGTAACTTATGACACCTCACATGCTGTCCATGTTACGTCATTGCCAGGATTTGGCTATTTACACTTACTTATAATGTTAAATGAATATTGTGAGCCACCTTGGTATAACTCGTGGCTAGTTTTTGAAATTTAAGTATGTATAACCTTACACTCTGAGAAACTAAAAGAATTACAGCTGCTTTTATCATGACGTAACATGGACACAAGATAGGATGAAGTGAATTTGGTGTCTCAGTTACATCCAGTTGTATTTTCAAAACAATCTGAGAAAAAGTGTTCCAGTTGCAGCTTTTTTAAGCATTCAAATGTTTGAAATGATCCAGATTACAGATTTTGTCAAGATGTCTGTCTTTGGTGCAAGTGGCTAACATCTGTTCTGAAATATTAAGAGTATATGACTTGGATGTAACATGGACAATGTTGGTTACAGAGTGGAGCTGACTTTGGTCTGGATTTTCTCTTTCTAAGAATGGTATGCATTAAAGAAATGTGGCCAAACCCTTTGCAAAATTAGTTGTGAGTCTTCTACATATGGTTTCAACAACATCTCTGCTACTGTTAATTCAATATTATCATCTTTTTGCCAGCATGTCACTGCTGATTGTGGACGTAACGAAGACCAGCCTCACTTTGGCACATCAGGATCCCCTCTTATGCTAATTCCAGTGGTGGTGGCACCTGTTTTGGTGTCATAAATTATGCACAAGAACTTGGGGATGTTATGAAAAGTCTAAAAATAGAATATCCTTTGGCCAATAACAAAACAGGAGGGAGAATAGGGACGTAACATTTGGACACCATCTGACATAGTAATGTTTGATCTAGTATTCTGTGGTGCCACAGGGGTTCCTGTAATAGATTCAGCCATTTTCAAAGGCCATTATAGATCTACTCAACATTGAGAGAAAGAAACTGAATTAGTATGGTACAGTTTAGCTGTCAGGAGCCATGTCATGGATGTAACAAGATGGACACCAAATGTTACATCATGGTACTCACTGAAAATAGGCCTATATCTTACCAAATTTGGCCAAATTATAACTTCTTAAAAATTTGACTCAAAATTCTGTTAAATGCCTTCAAATTGTAGTCGAAATGATTGCAATTCAGTTACTAATGTCTGATATATATTAAAATCATTTTTGTCTCACTAGATGGACACCAAAAAAATGTCCAACTTTTTACCACTTTTGCAAGTGCCCTGTCTATACATTAATTAACAGGAGCAGTTATTGCCTTGGAGTTATCTCCCATAAAGGCATGTATTTCATTTGTAAAAAAAGATAAGAGCAGAGAGCAACATATTTCCAGTGAAATGCATTTATTATATTCTCCCATGACGTAACGGCCATACCTGGACATCGGAGCCTTGATCATATATCCTTGAAAAAAGCTTATTGTCCAAACTATATCTAGGCCTATCTGTCTGTCTGTCAATCAATTAATCTATTTCTATCTATCTATCTATCTATCTAATCAGAGGTGTACCTACTACACTGTACCTAGAAATTACCTGAGGTGGGGCATGACATGTGTGGTGATATGCAAGTGGTGATATGCAGCTTTTCTTACTTTTCGCATGCCAATTTTTGGCCTGAGGGGGAATCAGTGGCATGCCTTGGCCTGCAGATTCAGTAAAATAAAATTCCCAATGTTCTTTGCTCATTTTCTTTCATCAAATGAATCCATAATTTTTCGGATAAGGATGAGTCCCTGATGTCCATACATGGACCTTATTCAGTGTTTTATGTAGGCCTATGTTCAACGTTGTAATTTGTATCAAAATATATATTATATAGATTTATAGTTCTATACTATTCTATTAAACAGACAGATAGGTAGATAGACCTTGAAGATTACTTCAAGGATACAAATATAGAATGACATGTAGATTGATGTACTGTTTAGTGGCCGTTAGATTTATCAGATGTACATGCATAGGGCCATTAAGGCCGACCTGTACAGTGTACACGATTACACGAAGACAGATCTTCTATGCTGATCTATACTGATCTATACTGCAGGATGATTCTCCAGACATTCTACCATCATCAATGGTAACAGACCTTGGACTATTGATGTAGCTGGCTTCATATATTCAGATTTTTCAAAACATCTGAGAGATCACCGGCATTGGCGACCACACGTTTCAATGTGTGCCGCAGTGTGCAAGTTGGAGCTGTCAAAATGTACCAGAACACGTGCGTTTGTTTATTGCTTTATGCAAATGAGACGTCAGACCAATGAGAACGCCGCGTTGACTACGTCACGTGTTTCTATTTTGGACAGCCACTTCCGCCATGTCGGCCTAAGCATGGAAGACGATCGCTGATTTCGTTGTGGACCGGTGGCGAATTTCTGGTCTTCTGAGCTGACAAAATAAACACTGGTCTGGCAAAATGTCCCTCAAGGTTAGTAGCACAATTTGGAGGGGTCTTGGTTGACATCGATACTGTAGATTTGACATTAGCAGTTGATGAACTTGTCTTTGATTATCTGCAGGTGTCAAATTTGGTATGATCGAGTGATCACTGATGTCAGCAATGATGCTCTGTGAATGTGGATTGACCCAATCTATTTAATGTTTTTTAATTGACCTTTTCAGAAAGAAACACCCTCTGACCAACAACTGCACCTTGCTGCACTCCAAGGAAACGTAGATCAGTTGAAGAGAGTCTTGGAAACAGGGAAGGTTCACGTGGATTGCAAAGACAAGGTGAAGCCACAAAGTTACCCCACTTCACTGCTCTGCATCACTTGCCTGCAGCATACAGTCTGCAGCTGGTGTAAACATTGCATAGGCACTTTCACCCTTTGTAGAATGACAATAACACATAGTTGCCATCTCAGCAATGCTAAAGTTTACATGACATTCAATTTGTCCCTAGATAAATTTGTGAAATGACAGAAGACAGATAAAATATTTAAATATTAATTTCCAGCAAAATAGGCCTATTGTGAGCTGATGTGAATTATTTATATACTGCAGTATTGCTACTATTGCAATATGTAGTGTGTGTTGTGCTGGCTGTGACAATTGCAGTAATCCTGAATGCTAAATATTGTGATGCCCAGGTATAAATTGTAGACGTAATAAGTCTAATAACCTGATTAAATCAAAGACAATTAACTCTTGATGCAACACTGGTGAAGTGCTGATTGATATTGATATAGTGTGCAAATCGTGCTGACTATCATAATTGGATGCGTTGATGTTGACTTGATGTTGTTATGCAAACATTATGAGATCAATAATGACACAAAGCTAAATTCAGACCAAATACAATCAGCTGGACCTGTAAGCTGATTAACCTAAACTTATCTGGGTCAATTCCCTTTAGCTTGAATTCATTTTGTGTGTGTGAATTAGCAATTCAACCAGCATATTATGACATATATAGGACCCATATAGGCCCTCTTCATAAAAATCTGAAATGGCCCATACATACAAATTTATATTTTACTGCATAATGTTATGCATTTCATGCTGGCTAATAATAATGTCATCATCAATCAATGATAAAATGTAAATTTGTTTTTGATTTATTTGTAAATGCATTTACATTGACTTACGACATTTCAAGTGTTACATGCTTGCAATCAATTATTGAGTTGCAAACAAGATTCATGACCTGAAATCAGAATTCTCAATGTATCTTAATTGTCTCTGTAAGAAGATAGCATCTGAAGTATGTAATTACTATGTCTATTAGATGGACAAAAAGGTAGATTGGCAGATGTAGCCAACCTATTTAGTACTTTCATTTCATGCTGTCAGGTTATATGCGCTGCTCTTTAAGTTGCAGTGATTCTTGGCAATTTGTTATACTTATAATTATGTGTTCTGTTTCAGTTATTTCTGACATTTTAATTTTAATTTCAGGAGGGAACAACGCCATTAGTATTAGCTGCTGCCAACAATCATATAGAATGTGTAAAACATCTTTTAAAACAAGGAGCAGACCCTGCTGCTAGACGATTAGTAAGTACTTCATTTTTGACATTTTGTTGTGCGATTGACATTTCAATTGTTTGCTTTGGAATTATTGTTGCTATTGGATATATCATTGCTATCCGGTGATATAAAGTTCTCATTGTCATACCAAAGGGTTGAAGGTATTTTGCATTGTTTCAAGTGGTTTTATACAAAATAATATAGTTTGAATACCAAGGGCGTGCTAAATGCTACCAAGAATAGCAACCTTGGTGGGTATGCGAATGTAACTGAAGAGTTATCGCTTGATCATTACCTCATGAGCAGTTCATTAGGGCATTAACAATCTCTTAATGAGTTATACTAAGGGCTATAGTTATGTTCCAGGATGTGTTTATCAATTCTGGTGCTGTTGAAATGCCAGTAAGATGTAAATGAATGTTTGTGTGCTATGTTACACAAGTATATTACAGTGACTAGCACACTGGTTACTACCTATTTGACTATAGCTGTTCTAGAAATGGCCCTGTTTCATAATCTGCCGCATTATCAGCCAGCTACAGTCTGTTACAAAGGCTGATTTGAAGTAGGTAGTGTGATTATCACAGCATTGCCCTGCTACTATACATGATGATAGCCTCAAGGGGATGATAGAACACAGTTAGCTGGGCATCTATAAATAACTCCCTCCCTGGCAGTCCCTGCTGCCTGGAAGTGGCTGTTTGCAGGATCCAACTTCTGTGCTAAGTTCTAGGAGCAGCTCAAGCTGGGACTAGGGGAGGTTGTATGCAAGTGTATGGGGTGTTTTACTTTACGCTTGCAGGATAACAAGAATAATATAAATGCATATTTTGCAATCTTCCCATGCATTTTACAATCATCCCAAGTGACACACAAGAACTTTTCTTATAGGGCTGCAGACTTTAAGCTTCATTATTTATCTATCTATCTATCTATCTATCTATCTATCTATCTATCTATCTATCTGACCAACTTTAAGTCTTTCTGTCATGCAATTAATCCGGCTATCTCCAGCTGTCGGTCTATCTATCAGCAATTCTGTAAAGTCACTGACAAAAAAATTATATAGCAAACACAAAAAGATGGGATAATTTGGTTTATAAACAGAATCCTCTCCTCCAGCTGCGCAAGAAATAGAAGGTTATTGCTCTAAGAAAAGAAAGAAGGAATCTTAGTACCCAATAGATACCTGTTGGCACCCAGGGGATCGTCTGCCAAGTTCATTGCCAATGATTTGTGTTGTTGTTTCTTGACATTGGAATAAGATAGAATTCCAAGATCAAAACAGAACTGGTTGACTATCTTGGATTCTTGGTGATTCTATTATTTTTTTTGTTGGAAAAGAAGCATCATAGCCCATTTGATGGATCGATTCTACGAATTTATATTTTAAGTATTCTATAGTTGGTGTATTCAATATTTTGTGTGTTCTATATTTTGTGTATTCTATAATTTTGTGTATTCATTCGTCAGGGTATTCTGTATTTCGTGTATTCCAGGGGTGTATCTAGAAATGGTTGGGGAGGGGGCATAATATGGGGTATGGTTCAATGCTTACCCCCTTAAGTACATCACTGGTGTATTCTATATTTTGTGTATTCTTTATTTTTGGGTATTCTGGAAGAAAGCAGTGATTCATCAGTCTCCCTGCGTCTTACACATGTTACCCAAGCAGTAGGCTTTCTCTTCTGAACGGGTTTGAAGAATACCACAGCAATTCATACTATTAACCTCAAGAAATCTTTTGTGGCTAGTTCTTGGGAATTTTGCTATGAATTTAGCCAAATGTATTTATGTGTCCTCTTGGAGAAAAAGGAAAACAAAAAGTTATCTTGTACTTCTGACGAGGGACAAGTCTGACTGGCAGGGTGCCATACATTTTGTGGGATGCACATCGGCTCTTACACAGTTACACCTGAGGTTAGCAAAACATGGCTGCTGTTTGGCCTAAATATTACACATTGGCAATGGGATGACTTTGTTCCCCTTGGTTTATGGGTGTTTTGTAATTGTAGGATAGCATCCTAATGACAAACACACTTAAATCATGGCATAGATTTTAGAGTAAGTTGATGTTTGGTGTGAATGTGTAAGTCACTATCACTATGTAAAGTTTACAAGCTTCATACTCCAGTTTCATTGCTTCGTTTGAAAGGTCACTAAATCTAGGTTCATTCAGGGCCTTCCTCTTTACAGTTTGTTTTGGATGGATAGATGTACATACTCCATTTGATCCTCATAAATTAACCTCTTTATGAGTAGAATTACAGATTTTAAAAACACCTAGGGAATGCTGAAGTGGTCAATCCAAATTTATACTATGAATGAGTTTGGAAGGATGAGTGAATAAAATCCAAATTTGTTGCTGTTTATGCGGATATATTCGAGCAAGGAATTGCTGTTATGTCACTCCGAGTGAGTTATGTGGGCTCTAGTTATTCAAAGGCAATTTGAAGTTTTTTAAGTTCAGATTTTCAAAACCTTGCTTTCATCAAAACATAACAGGGCCTCAAACAAAGAGATATCCGAAGTGGAAATATATATGTAAGAAATATACATATATGTAAGACGTCAGTTATGTTTTGTGTTGAAAAGGTGCGATGTATGTTTTGAAAAGTGGTGTAGGTGAATGACCTATTGATGTGATTTTTACAAAACAAACTATAATCCAATGTAGGTTTTAGGCTAATTTTCACTGACATGATTTGCTTCATCTTTTGTTTTATCGCTATATGTTGCTGAAGGAGACAATTAATTCTATAAATCATGTTGGAATTGTTGACTATACATGAAGCAAGTTCCTGATTAGATGATATAGGAGCAAATAGATAAGAGGAAATACAACATGACTCATCCTATACTAAACATGATTGGTAAACTTGTTGCCACCCATTTCGTATCACAACTTGCACAGATTGAAAACATTTATTGAAAAGAAAATTAAGGATTGAGAACACAGGAGGCTGAACGTTCACATATCCAAGCCAACAACTTCTATTTTCCTCTGTATGTTCAATAGCACATCATTGAAGCTCCTGTGATTGAGAAGTTTAACAAATTATTAGAAATTAATTGCCACTTTTTCATACAAACGTTCCTCTTTGTGATAAATGCTTCAATCTGTCTTTGATACAGCAAGTTTGGCACATTTTGAAGGCTGTCAACTAAGTTACTTACCTGAAAACATATCTAGTTTATGAATTTGCATAAATTGAAGCTAGGTTTTTCTTGAACTCAGTCAAGCACAACAATGAGATGTTGAGTTTTAAGTCCTGTCATATTTTGAGGGGGGGGGGGAGGGTTGGTCTAGTGGTAACGCGCGGGACTGCCAATCGCTGGGTCCAGGGTTCGAATCCAGCTCTTGCTGGGTCACCTGGGCCTATGTTGGATGGCTGTTTCAATCATCCTTTGCCTCATTGCGGTGGCCTCCTCCTGTCCTAATTAGCCTATCAAGTGCATAAATACAGGATGTAAAGCCCTAAACATCCATCCATCCTATCATATTTGTCATTTTCCAATTAGTCTGAAATTGAATATGATAAAAGAATTATTTTATGCCTGATTACCCTTAGATTTATACTTGCAATGGATTAACAATGAAGTGTTTTTGCTAGTTTCTTTGTTCTTTTTTGAAAAATGAAATCCCTACAGAATTTTTATCGTGGGGACTGGGGAGACCCAAGGGCCTATAACCAGTATAACTTTCCCCAATTCACATACATGTAAACAAGATAAATCAATAAAAAATCCCCAGTGGATAATCCGAATGTGCTATGCAAGTATTTATGTATGTATTTAATTTCAGACTGGGACCTGTGCGTTATTTTTCGCTGCTCAAGGCGGATATCTCGATATTGTCAAGGAACTGCTCACTCACGGGGCTCCTGTTGACTTGCCAAGCTATGTGAGTATTAGCAACTCTCTTTTTTGTCATCTGTTTTCTGAAGTGTGGAGGCAGTAAACATGGGAGAAATATATGACAGTGTTTTGCAATTAGAACTTAGTTTAGACTGAACGCTGCTGAAACGTTTTACTTTTTCAGAATTTTGAAGTACTATGCCAAAGCAGTTTGTTTTTGGCAAGCTCTCTAACAGATATAACCACATAATGATGTTCATGATATTAGCTATCTTTTGCCAAGTGTGAGTAATCGGTAATTACTGGTCAAATTCTATTGAAAAAAAAAAGAAGGCTTAAACAACTTAGAGTATTGTTACAGAGTTAATTGACACTGATCAGTTGTGCGTTATTAATTTTGTGAAGTTTTCAACCTTGCAAAAATGACCTCTGAAGGCCAAAATGAGGGATATGTTTACAATTTTAAGATAGAATGATGGGATTTTAATAGCATTGGATAACATTGGAAGCATTTGAGTATGATTGATTTTGTCTCATTTATTCATTAAAATATGTTATTTCATATTTGTTTGTCAGTATACATATGAAATATTTAAAATTTGGCATAAAAACCCAAAAAACAAGCCTGATTGACGGCCTAGTTGTTACAAGTATTTGAGGCCCTGGGTTCAATTTCTAACTTCTAAAGGATAATTTTTAATGAGGAAAGTAGCTGGTAATGTGGTATAAATTTGCAGTTTATTCTGATCAGTGTGGAAAACAATGCAGTGTCTATCATATTTGCAATACATGTGTGATGATGCTGAGTCAAGCAAAACAACTCTTGCATAAACAAAGTCTAGATTTCATCTCCAGTCAGAATAGTCAACCCTAACTCTGTTGCCTTGTTGTTAAGACTGACATTGAAAATAAACCCCTTTGTCTGAGACAAGTCATCGAAGAAATGCGCGTTATCAGAAATAATACAATTTTTGCTCCCCCTGAATGCATTATTAAAGTGTACATTGGCGACTGATGTTGCTCTACACATGTACAACACTGGCAAAATTTCAACATTGAATTTCTTTTGACCACCTAAATTTCTATACAATGTTTTATTGAGTATTCATATATCCTACATCAGTAAATAATAAGACTAAATGAATATATACTCAGAATATCAATGTAACAATATCATTGATGCTTTTATAGGTGATTGGTGATAGTAAATAAAGCCTGACTGGTATGGATAATGCCTTCATGAAGAGATTCTAAGATGATAATTTGCCACTGCCAATGACCAATAATAATGTTGTATTTCAGGATGGAGGCACGCCATTTTTCGTCGCCTGCCAGTGCAACCACACGGAGGTGTCCCAAGAGTTATTGAACCACGGTGCTGATATTCACATTCAAATGGTTGATGGAGCCACACCTCTATTTATTAGTGCACAGAATGGCCACTTGAAAATGTTAAAATTTCTCATTGGCAATGGCGCCAAGGTTAATATGAAAAGAAAAGTGAGTTACTGTTTATGAAATCATATAATACAGTTATTCATTAGTTAATCTAAACAAAATTGATGCCTCTGATTGCCCTTAAATTGATTCATAATATATGATATGTTCACATAAAAAAATGAATAAAGATTAAAGTGTTCTTAATAGTTGCAAGCTTTTGATTCAGTTGATGTAGGGACACAAAGGAAACAACATTGATTGACGTTTACATAAATGATTTTGTTTGGGGCTCAAAATGAATTGTTTTTATACAAAGTAAAACTGATATATAACATTTATTTTACATTATGAACTCGTCTTATTTTAGGATGGAGCAACCCCTCTGTGGATAGCCTGTCAAATGGGACATTCAATAATTGTGAAAGAATTACTAGACAACGGTGCTGAGGTTGACGCTGCAAGAGAGGTAATAATTAATTTCGCTTAGGGTAAATAGACAAATTTATATATATTTGTATTCTGGAAATAACTATATATACTGATTTCAGTAAAACTTTCAACCATTGAAGAATTTAGTGAGGCAGATACACGTGCAAAATTGTAGAGCTTCATATTGGAAGTTGAAAAAGTTAAGCTTTTTTAATGAAATTTTTCAAAATTTAAGTCATCATTTCTGAATTCAGTGATTTGTCTCTCTATCGATATCATAAAAATTCACAAAATATTTCTGGGAATGATGGTACTAAAGTGATTAACTTAGCTTAAATTCCATATTAACTAGACGTTTTTAACAGTGTGCAATTATCACAATAATATTTTAATGCAATGATTTCTCAATTGACTGTCAGGAGATGAATATGCACTTTTTTATCTTCAACATAAAGCAGTAGAAACAAAATAACCTTAATTGGTATTATTATTTGCACAGTGCACACCCAAACCCTTTTATCATTGACCAAGTAAGCCCAGGCTTTGAGTCCTCGGATTCTTGTGCCTTGTTTACAATAGACCTTTTCCATGTTATTTAGGATAATTACTGAAGTGGGATATTAGGTGTCTTAGGGCTGTTATACAATACTGTTGCTTCTTGATGAATTATGAATTGATTTTCGAAGTCCTATATAAGATGTGAATTGTTATATGGGACTTTTGGATGAATCATGCTGATATAAAACAACAATAAAGATGGCATAAGTATTGTACATGTAATAATTAACTAATAATAAGTACACATTTGTTTTACTTTTTATATCCTTTGCAGGATGGGGCTACACCACTCTTCAAGGCATCTCACAAAGGACATAGTGACGTTATACAGGAATTACTGAAACACAAACCTAACCTCGGTTTATTACAGGTGATAGAGCTTGATAAGAATTCATGACTCATTGTTTGTGCTACATTCTGACTGTCATTTCAGATATAGGCCTATATATGATCATAATTGCTGTCCACTGATTTTGCAAAACAACTGCCAGGCTGTTAACATTGTTGTTAAATTAAGGCAATATAATGGCCATCAATGTCATGAGTAACATTTAATGACTTTGGAATGAGATTTGTTGTTTAGGTTGTCAGTGCATGACCTTGCTGTTGTAATGAAAGAGTTGTTAGATTTATTTCCCTGATCAAGAAGAGGTGCAAAGTCTTGTGAATAGAGGCACTAGACAACTTTAGAGCTCTAGTAGCTGCCTTGTCTAGCTTCTACTGCATATATCATCTAAACTCAATAGTAGTAGTTCATCAAATTACCCTTTTTTTAAATTAATTTTAAAAGGTTAATGAAAAATTTTCTTGTAGAACGGAGAGACAGCGTTGCACGCAGCAGCTCTTTTTGGTCATGTCAAAGTAGTGAAGGAACTCGCACAAGCCGGAGCACAGTGTAAAGTCAAAAACAAGGTTTGTTTTTAAACTTATTATGAAAAAAATTTAATGTATCCCCAATTTAATTGCCCCTTTAGTAGATTATTAGTTCAACACAATTTTCCAGTAAGTTCCATTATTACAGAAAGCTGAGGGGACATCTACCTTGATAAAATTTGACTGTTGTGTCGAAACATTTGTCTTAATCCTAAAGAAACCCTCCTATGTAGGCCCTATTGTATTTGACAGTTCCAAAAGATGTCTGTTAAATGTTATGTTGAACTGAAATCTGTGTGCCCAAATTTCGCTTCTGTAAAAATGTTTCCGTTGAAATTTGCAGGAAGGACAGCTGCCATCAGACCTTGCTCGGGAGGCAGGTTACGAGAATATTGCTGGTTATATAGAAGGTCTTCCAGGGGGAGCCACTGCTGTCTAAGAAGTATCGCAACAAACCTAATTTATTTGAATGCCGGATTATAGACTGTATCATGCCCATTATGTCCTGTGTCACGGGTATTTGAGTTGTTTTACGTTCGTCAGCGTGACTGCCTTGCAGTGATCAATATCTAACCCTGTATTTTAGCAAAGCGTATACATTTTATATTTACAAACCGTGTATTTTAGCGAGACTTCGATTCGACGTCAATTTTAGCAAGATGCAAACGTCCATAGACTCCATACTAATGGGTTCCATATTATGTGAAAGCCAAAAATTAAACAGCTGTCAAGTGACTTATGAGATCTGAATTATGTGAATTACAGGCATTGTGAGTTTTATATATCTACATAGATGTAATCTATCAACTGTTAACTGTATGGTCAATGATTAGGCCAGAGATAATTGATTTTTTGCTTCTCGGATCTTCTCGAGGAACTTTTTGTCGGGACGGCCGTTAACGAAAAACCAGCTGGCAGTTATTCTCAATTGGTTATGTCATTTTATAAAAAAATTTGTGGGTAAGTTCTTTCTTTTTTCCCGAAGGCAGAAAATCTGTTGGTTCAGTCGATCGAGAAACTAAAAATTAAATATGTCTGGCCTGATGGTCAATGATTGTTGTATTGTTAAGATGCTTCTCAATAGCTCTGAATCTTGAGCAAATTGTGCATACGAGGTGTACAAATTATTATGCGTAATTTATGCTGTTGCCTTAACTGTAGCTTAGCTAGTGTGATGTCTGCAAGAACCGTGCATATTGCAATTGTGGCGCTGCCTTCCTTGGTTTTAAATGAGTCATTTATACATACACGAAAACGTAAATTGGTACGGTTGCAATTTACATGGCAAGAAATATACCGTCAGTCATTCTATCTACTTAGTCATTAATTTAATTTATTCTGCTATATTTTTTGTATTTAAGGAAGAAAAGAAATGAAATGTTTTTAGTCCACTAAGTGTCTGTTGAGTAATGGCCTATGCATACTTGCATTGGATATTTTAATTCTCAGATGAAAAATCTAAATTTTTAAAATGTTACATGATCTGTTTTAGGTCTTCATTATGTATCGCCACCATGTGTTTACTATGTTGTTATTATTTTATACTGTATAAAGATTTTACAAGACAATTTTAGTCTTTTCTCTTTTATTCTGGGAATTAATTTACTCCATGTGGCAAAATAAGAAGTGGGAATGTGTAGGAGCTTGTTGATGATGCAGGAAAATTGACATTTTTTGCTGTATTCTAATACCAATTATATATAAATGGATGCGCATGAACTTGGTTCAGATGCCCGTGTGGTCGCACCCTTTTTTGTTGATCGCCAAATGATAATTGGTGAAAAGACGGGAGCCTGACAAGACGGGAGTCTGACATTCAGTCCCTATTAATTCAGGGATGCCCAGGGTCTTTCAGTTGCCCTTGCAACCCTACCATAGAACGCTGGATACAACCAGCCTCCATTTTACCTGAATGTCGCATGGGTTGGAGTAAATTGAGTTCCGGTTTGGGATTTAAAGTTTTAAACCCTTGCCCTCAGAGCCAGTGGTTGCGTAAACAAGCACTCTTAACCATTTGGCCATTCAAGAAAGTTATGGATTACCACAACCCTCGACCAACTTTTCCTGCAATTAGCGTACAAAATTTGTTTTCAACACAACCAAGAGAGTCTCTCCGAGGCTTCACAACTCACAAGCTGCTTCATGTCAATTTTAGCTAGCTATTGCGACAAAACTCTTATTAGAGATGAAAAACAATATTCAATTTATATAATAAATTTTATCTAATAGAACATGTATAAAGATACATAACAAATGATACATTGTTTTATGCAGTACAAGTTTACTGTAAACCATCGTCTAGATAACTCTTAAAACTGCCTGCAAGTTAGACACTATTTACACTATTAAGTTATACCATCTTTCTTTTCACTGTACATGTTTATATCACTGGAGAAGTATTTTTCCACTCTGTAAGGTTCCCTCTACATTGTGCACTATCTGGCAAGCTCTATGAATCACTCCAAACCAGGAGTTTCTGGACATATCAAAAGCTATTTTGTGGCCTTAATCAAAGAAGCAAATATTCACCATGCAGTGAATTATAAAATCTAGAATAATATAGCCTAATGGTTTACATTTTCATTATTTACATACACGTATCTTTGACAGAATCATTGCAATTATTATGTCATTTAAATTGTAGTTAATGTAATTATACTGTCAATCTAACCTTTACATAATTGCTTATAAATGTATATTGTCAACAATTTTCATGCAATACAACAAAGACACTGACCATATTGTTTCTCAATCAATTAAATTAATATCTTTTGTACAATGGTAAGTTTAACATGATCAACACGTCTTATCGTCATACAATCATAGCAAATGGGACTGTATACATTGAACCCTCCAACATTTACAGTTGTCAGACCTTAATTATTTATAACTTTGATAATCCACAAGTGTTCCTTTAGAATTAAATGTGCATAATATACCAGTTATATAATGCATGAAGATTAAGAATTTAAAAAGAATGCACTGCAGATCTGTGTCATTATTATCTGTAAACGACTCATTACACAATATAGTTGCAGGTGGCATAGCAAATATAAGAACCATACCCAAGAATAACAATGGTGTAAAATCTGGGAAAAAATATCCTGCTGTAAATTAAAATACACAAGTATATCAGTGACATAATCAGTCGGATTCAGTCCACAAATTTACTTGATGTGTTTCATTTGCTAAGTCCAAACCCAGCATATAAATATAGGACTGGTGACCAACATTATGACAATTGACATTACAAATTTGTCTGCTAGATTTAGCTTTGAAATGAAGAGATAGAGTGGCTTTTTTTTTTAATCAATTTGGCATCAATTCTATAGATTGTATACAATGACATTCAAAGTGTATTGTTTTGGTAATTCTTTGTAAGCACCCTGCTCTTGCAAATCTTTTACCGAAAGCTGTGATATTTGTAAAATTATTATTAAACTAAATTGAAAACAAAAAACATAGGTTTCATTATCACATACACAAAATAAAAATGTATTCACATATCACAAAAGAAAGCTTCTTGTTAAAGCCTTAACTTCAAAAACTTCTTGATAAGACGTAAATATTGCAAATAATTGACGGTTATTAGAAAATAGGCCCATTCATTGGGCAACCGATAATATGATAATAAATCAAAATCAATATAAATATCTTAGGAAATGTCTTAAACCGTTTTGTAAGACTCTGAATATACATCAAGATACTTAATAATGCCATTTACTGTGAAAACTCCATTGCTAAATGTGAAGATCATCTACAAGATCACTTTGAATTTGCTACAAATAGTCATTGAACACAGCAATCCGAATCAGTGGCAGGCATGTCGCAAAATTTACAGGAGCCTGGTAAGGCTGTAAGTTCTGCTATGGCAAAGTTTCCCAAGAGTCATATATATGGCAAAATCAATTTTAGGATAAAAAGTAAAACAACAGAATAGAACAGTCTTTTCATTTCTCAAAGTGGCAAAGTTAGACATCAGGGATGGAGTGGTCCATGAACTTCTTTATGAGGCTGTTTCCCATGCTGAAATTAAGTACAGTTTTAGATAACTAAACATCCACCTAAAATTATCAATAAATAGTAAATTTTCCTGCAGTCACATACAATGTCCTATAATTGTCATCCACTGCTACTCAGTACAGTAGCAGTTATAGCTCCACAAAGCCTAACCAAAAATTACCTAGTTACAGTGCTTTTCCTAGCCATTAGCCACATTAGCATTGGCTAATGCATCCTCCATGTGCCTAATGAAAATTGCTAATGTTGAATGGAAATTAGCCACACATCCATGCATTTCACTGAAAAATGGCCTTTGTGGCTAATTGAATTTTGGACCTAGGAAAAGCACTGGTAGTTAATATATTATTTACTTTTTGGAAAAAGGAATTGAGCGCCTCTGATCAGGGTAATTAAGACCGCAAACATGATGTACATATCTAAAGAAAATCTATGAAAATTTTGAACTTACGACTTAAAACAAATATGAAACTAATCAGTAAACTTCAAAGAGAAGCACTTAAGCATTTGATTTAAAATGATTTATTATCCAAAGACGGAACCCCAAGATCTGGTGGTGCCACGGTGAACAATTACATCAATACATAATCGGACATAACTCACCTCTTCACAATGTGATCGTACAAGAAAGTTGGGATGATAGTCACTGTGACGGTTTGATTGACAGATTCAATGATTTCTCCAATATCCTTGTCCTGAAAAATAAAAATATTTAAATTAAGTTATTCCAACTTTTTTAGTTTATAGAAGGTTAAAATCTAAAGATTAAAATGCCTGAGACAGTTATTGTTGAAATGCATGAACCGGGTCTCAAGTGTCGGCTAAATTGATATCCGGAAACAAGAACACGCTTAACCTTGGCCCAGGCAAACAAGCAACCATATACAATGAATTCTGGATAGTTCTGGAGATTTATTGCACCCCAATATTTAAATCATTTTATAATCATACATGATACATCTACAAAGCAAACAGCAGACGAATTTACCTTAACTCCAACGACATTCTGACCATTAACTTCAACCAGCTGATGTTCTGTGAGCATGCCGTTTCTGGCGGCTGAGGAGTCCTTCACGATGGCTGTGATTTTGCCGTCTTTGAAAACAAATCCAATGTGACCTGTGCTGTCCTTCTGCATGGTGATGGTTCTCTCGAAAGGTCTGAAATAAGATGAAATTTGAACATGAATTTACAAAAAACACCATAACAATTTTTGGTCAAAACAAGAAAGACTAAACTCCCTGGTGTAAATAGAGTACAGACTTATTAATGTTAAATGTCACATTGCAATAATTTTAATGCAGTGCTTCTGGCATACTAAATACAATAAATCTAATCTAAATCTAATTTTAAGGAGTCCGAATCAATCACAATTAAGCTCACCTGTCTCTGATGGCCATAACAATTTTGTCAGGCTTGCATTTCTTCTTCAAATAGTCCATGGTTTTGTCCGTGCTCCAACCAGCAACATTTTCACCGTTTATCTGCAGGATCTGATCTCCAAATCGGAGACCAGCCATCGCAGCTGGACTTCCCTTGTGCACAAAAGCTACAAAGACACCCTGTGTAAAGAAATCTCAGAATTAGAAATGTGTTATGAACAAATAAATCAGTCAATGAAATTCTAGAATTTTGGTCCTCTGTAGCTGCAGACTCGCAAAATATTTTAGCAAATTACAACCCATGGCAAAGTATTCAAGGAAATCAGAAACAAGCATCAAACAATATCATGTAATTTCCATTGGTCATCAATTAATAAGTTTCAATCCGTTCAATTGAATTAACTTTACCTTATTGATAGATCTAACTCGGAGACCCATCTTTCCCTCTCCATCCTTGCAGAGAGTGATTTCTCTGACTCCCTGTTTGATTTCTGCTCGTCTGATTCCAACATCATGGCCTGTGATAGGAGCCACCTGCATCTGACCAGAATTGGTGGTTCTTGACGCCACTTGGGAACCCTTTGAAAAAAAGAAATACACAATAAATATGTTGGAAGCTGTTGGACAAATAAATATTTTCCAGATACAATCTTGACTGTTAGTGATGGAAATGGAGACAACAAATTTATATGATTACTCACACATAGGTATTTAATGTGCTGGTAAGTAATGACTATGTGAGTACTGACTGGTAATAGGAAATATTAATTATTAGTTAAATGTTAACTAAAGATAATAAACCTTTAAATCAGGAACCTTTAAATCAGTAAGTTTCCTGAAAGCTCTCATCATTGATAAACCATTTGATAAAACATTCAAAATTCATTTGAACAGTCATAACCTCAAAATAGCTTTACTAATTATTTCAAAAAGTTTAAGGACAAAAACATCAATTAACTCTTTTTAACCGCCACATAATTGTCCAACTGGGAGCATAACCCCGTAAACTTCATACTCACAGCGGCAACAACAGGCATATTCTTCTCCACAAAATCTTGGGTAAGAGCGAGTCCCATGTAGTCATCTAGAGAGGGGTAAAGTGACGTTGGGGTTGCAACCATGGCTGCGTCTACTGCCCCATAAGCAGGAGGGGCGGCACCGTAAGCAGGAGGGGCAGCAATAGCTGCAGCACTTGCTCGCTGGGCCTCTTCATATTGAGATTGGACCTGAAAACAAAATGACAAAATTTTATTTTTGAAAATCTTCAAAAGAAAGTTTTACACAAATCATACATGACGTTTGCAAGCTTGCATAGATTATGAACAGTGCTTCAAGATAAAAAATATAGTCACAAAACTGAATGTTGCATTTCTCCAGTAAACTTTTTTAAGTAGGAATGATTCATGATCACATGATTCGAATGTCATGGTTCAAGACTCCATGTTCAAATTGTTATCACTGCAGAGTTTCATGTCTAATATTTGATGTTCATATCAAGGTTGTGATCAGAACCGAGTAAAGTTTTTTTTTCACATTGTCAATAATTGAAAGTGCTTGAAGACACCAACCTGCTGCATTTGGCCAACCTGCATGTCTTCCAATGATGGATATATTCCTGCCATTTTTGCAAATCAAATGTTTTCTGAAAAGTAGAAAAATACCAAAAGTTTAGTCATGACATCAAACATAGAATATTTGGTTAACTAACTTGACAGTTAAACATTTATAAACTTAGGCCTCTAATTGTAAGCAGTAAGCAAACATTTAATGTAAACAAACAAATAATTTCCCACTGTTGTCAGTGTTTACAGTTTTCTGTTGTATAACATAGATCTGTAAAAGAGCAAAACATCTATGACAAATTGACAATGAAAAGCTGTAATTGTGCATATTGTGTTCAACTTCAAGGCCATTACTAGTAGCTATGGCCTATTGACTTATAGTTATATAAATAATTTGATGATTAGAATGTAGGGTAATTTTGGACTGAAAAATAATGAATACCCAAGGAAAAGCAGGTAACTTAGGTAAAGCCATGACAAATATGACAAAATATGACAATAGCAATCTGGTAGGGCTGTCAAACAATTGAAATAGTGAAATGATCAGGCAAAACTGTGAAAACACCACTGTCAGTCGGTCAACGTCACTGTCATGATCAGTGATACTGGCATGGCAATGTCACACAGCAATCAAATTGAATCAATAGACCACACTGGCATTACCAAGGTTCTGTCCAGAATCGTTGAACTAGGAAGTCAACACAAAATAACGAACAAAAGCCTGAATCCCATGATGAAGTATAAAACGTCAACACATTCCTGGAGCTGTCAGTGTGACCATTCATGAGAATTCCCCTTCAATCATCAAATCCAACAGATCGATCGCTCTAAATTGAATATTTAATGGTGAACTAGGATACCATGATGCTTACTTACCAACAAACTGAGTGAAACAAGAAGCGGATCAACTGATCTTGTGCAATTTATTTGGTGACTGAATCGTGCACTGTCAGTCACAAGACTATGATGTCAATCAATGCTATTTTTAGCTCGGCCAAAACCGGGGAAGCCCTCTGTTGTTGGCCCGGTCTCGTGCATGTGTGCACTCTAGCATTTAATACACATTTCAATACACACAGTATGTAACTTTACAGGACTGAAAAATAAACCATATGCCTGATAAATTCGATTAAAAATAATTTGCACAAGGGCCAAATTATACTTATAGAGGTCGCCAGCATTGAGGAAATGTGTTATCATGGCGGCCAAAACAGACGACTTCGACTCGGAAGTTTCTCAAACTGAAAGTGACGAAAGTGAGCTGAATGTCTCAACATTGAGTGATGAAAATCAGCAGGCAACCGACACCGAAGATGGTGAGTACTCAGTTTTAAAATCAACACAATCGGTAATGTCTAACTTGTTGAAGACAGTGTTTTTTTTTACACGGCCACACAGCTGATGTGATTTGAGCCTGCATGCATGCATGATGGCATTGATGCATGCTTTTTGAAGTTTTGTGAACTTCATAAAGCCTCTAAAGTTAGACTAAACTTTATTTTAAAATGTTCAAATGTTCAAATTTTGTTATTGGGTTCACTTGGGCAGACTCCATGAGTCCCTATTTTTCCGATGACACGAAGTGTCAGAGGGACTCCAGATATTGGATTGTGCAAAAATGTTTACTGTTTGGTTACATAACATTTAATTGTTACTGGTTATTTTCCAAATATCTTAACTGACTGGTTACATAACTTTTCATAAACAGTAGTTATTGTTTTGGGTTTTATGTCCTGAAACATCTTGTGTAATTAATTACAAATACTTGTTATGTCACTTTGTTTGGTTTCTCCTATTGTCACATAACAACTTGCAGTTGGGACAGACAACTTAAAATTATAAACAATTACATTGTTATCCAATAATTAAAAAATTCCCACACTTTAAAGAAAACAATTTTGTTTGAAGTTGTCCCCCCTTACACTTTAGTGTAAGAGGGGGATACTGTTTTGAGCTTGAAGCGTCGTGGAATAATATTTTGTACTGCACTTTTCTTCAAAGCCACAGGGGTTACTCCGTCGAAATTGGTCTAATTTTGTTCATTCGGACATCAAGTATGTTAAGCAATCTATTATTACCCTTCTACAGTTCTTTTTCCAAGTCAAATCCTGCTTTAAACTCCCAAAAAATCATCACAACATCGATGTCACGAGATGACACCGCGGTCGTTTTCGATTTTGGTAGGAGAGCGGTACTCCAGCGGTCCGCGTGCATTACGTCCGCCGACATTTTCGATTTTTTTTTGTGGAGGTACTCCAGCGGTCCGCTTGACTTCCGTTCGTTACCAATCAAAAACGTCTCCTATTGTGCAGTATGCACATTCACTGTGTCTGCAGTCCAGTGAAACAGGAGAATAGCAATCAATGATAGCAGTCAATGATACCACTCTATGATAGCAACAATGATACCAGTCAATGATAGCAATCAATGACTGCAATCAATGCTGCCAATCAATGATACCAATCAATTATCATTGTCAATGGGAAAAGGTCTTTCATTATACACAAGACACTGACAGTAAATAATAAAAACAAATACAACTTTGGAAAGTAAATTTTAACATTGTACAATTTTGATTTCCCTTTTTTTGGTTAGTCATTAAATTTGAAAATAGGGGGGACAATTAAGTCCCTTTGGGACAGCATTACATGCATCGAACGATCCCCTATCCTGTGCTGCATCTAGTTCATTCTGCCATATCATACTCATTTGCATGCTGCTTGTGCTCATTTGCATGGCCAATATCCGGAGACTGCAGTGCAATGCTTGCACTGTCTAACACATAAAGCAGTCTCATGGAGACTGTCACTTGGGTGCCAATTGACAAATGTAGACAGACAGTCACACATCAGTCAATAATAACCGAAGTCAAAGACAGTCACATACTATGTGACATAGTACTCTGAGTCTGCTACTTTTAAATTTCATTAAATTTTGTGAAGTTTCAATTTTCATATTTGGCTTTCCATTTTCTGTTTTTGGGAATTTAATATTGCAAAATTTTTGACATTTTTTATCATTGTATGATTGTCATGATTTTAGAGTATTTTGGCACTGTCACACTGCTCATATGACCAGGTTTCAAATGACAGAAATCCATTGACATGTAAGTGTACAGGCTATATTATTATAAACTTACTCCAGACACTGTGACACATAGGTCAATATACAAACTACACATAACAACTACATTGCAGTGCCTCACAACAATAACAAAGCGCCACACAAAAAAAAAAGATTCATGCAACAAATTATATAGCAACTTGAGCCAGTGACTCCTTATTTTAATGAATAAACAATACTTGTGTTTTAAAAGTAGATCTTGGATAATACCATTTGGGGATTTCGCAAGGTAAAACTCCCCGTGGAGTATGCAGCCAGGCACAGAGGCGTAACTGGGGAGTCTCGAGCGGGGGGGCACCTGGGGGGCCACGAGATTCTCGGGGGGGGGGGGGCACCCTCTGTACTAATTGTATATTTTTGCCACAGTTGGAAAGTTCATATGGGGGGCACCTGGGGGGCACAGGTCCAATATGGGGGGGGCCTGTGCCCCCCCCATAGGGATCCGATGCCACTGGCCAGGCAGCCGTATATGGTGCCACAATGCTAAGTCACTCTACAATTGCCATAACTGCCTATAGCCAAGTACCCATTTACACCTGGGTGGAGTGAAGCAAAGAGTTATGGAGGATCTGCTCAGTTCCTCCATGCTAAGGCTGGGACTCGAACCTACAACTTCTCAGTCCCAGGCGAGCACCTTATCCACTAGGCCAAATAAAGCACTTGTTTACATGCCTTATAAAAACTCCGAATATACAAAGGGCCTTAGATTTAGAGGATGGCTAAGTTATATGTAAATGATGAAGGATTTCAGAATGATCATTTCTTAGAAGCTCTAAAGGCAGCGCATTGGTCAGAAGATTAATTCATCCATCACCTGGAGTCCAAAGCCTTTGTTTAAAATGAAAACTGCAAATAATACAGTCCACTTCAAAATGAGTGTTGAATAACTCTCACATCTGTCACTATTTAAAGTCAAAAGTTCAAATACTAAATATTTGCAATTAACAAAACTAAATCAACCACATTTACATACATGCATACTGTATAGCATACACTGCCAGACACTGCTGATACTGAGATAGCAGAAGAAATACATCTCAGGCCTGGGATCTCGGGTAAATATTTTCATCCATAGATGATTGAATGGCATTATTAAATGAAGTTGAAACAAGTTAGGAACATCATGGTTTCAATTTAAAGAGACTGCATTTGACATAGTATTACTAGGGAGTTACTTCAGTGTTTCAACTGCAGTGTTTCAACATGAGATTATGAGCTTGTCATGTTTACCAAATGCTACTACAATCACATTAATTGTCAGCAATCTTCATAATGGTTTGCATCTGTTTACTTAAGCAAGAAAAAAATCTAATAAAAGAGATGAGCGTAGACTGCTGTCTGTTTGTTCAACTCTGTTGTTGATAAAATGTATGAAGCTATTAATTTAGAGGATTGAGCAAGCTGATACAGGATATATATATGCTCTACAGTATATGTTACAACCAAGATTAATTTAAGTGCAACAATTAGCATGCATTGTACTGAACCTATGATCACACAGAATGACATCCTATATGATCCTGGTATCATCGCAGTGTGAAAAATATTCATTATCATATTCAGTGATGTTAAGTAGCATGTAATATTTAATCATACACTATAATGCTCGTTTGAACTTGAGTGAATTAAGGATCTAAATATGCATTATAAGCATCACATTGCAAATATAGAATATATATTTGTTCACATGATGTTTTCTCTATTACTGGAACTTATTCTGTGATTTGATTTTACAGTCGCCTCCTCGGTTCTATTTTGTTTTCTGAGTGGCTTTAATAAATTACTGTGAAGCCACTTTATAATAATATGAATGAGTATGACAATAAATTATGAAGTTCTAGTGTATAAACTGCTTGAAGTATGCAGTTAACACTAGCTATAGTCAATAACTACTTTCCAACAGTTCAATCAGAACAGTGAGTTCTAACTAATATTTTCTATATATTGAATTGGTAACATTTACAAACATACAAATGCAACTTCATAGTTGTTGCTATCAAATGTGTCAAATCGCATTCACATTTATCAGTGGCTGTTGAACTATACACCAGAGGGCACCAGCATCCATGCCAATGCTCTCGGGTTAGAGTCTGAGTCATGGGATTTTACAGGACCTCTCAATAGACCCAACAATATAGTAGCAGTAGCTCCTTTAGCATATAAATCACATCATTACACATCTATCTTGTAGTTCTTTGTCAGTAAAGGCAGATATATTGTGTTGTGTCTGTGGGACTATTTTCTGTGTTTTCAGAGCCACAGAGAAGGCCTACAACAAATTGTTGAAATCAACATACCTCTCATTTCTGGGCTTGAAATTGTTGAGGATGTTCTAATAGAATTTTGAAACTGTGGTACATATAGCTTCAGTCAACAAAGTAAAATAACAAGTTCAAAACAATTGTTTGTCACCAACGAGATAACACTTGGGAGCCCCCTCCCCAAAGCTAAATGGGGAAAAAGCACATTTTGTTTGTTGAGACAACAGTCATGTGGTGAACAAACTGAAAAAAAAAAGATACGAGGAGCTAACAATTCTCCAATTTTGGATTTAAAAAACGGAGATGTCTTTTGCCAAAACTTCTTACCAGACCTGCTGACGGACAAGTCAGTGTGCTAGCAGGCTACTTTAGCCTGCCAGACGTGTTGGTTACCTAGGTTTATTTTATACATGTATGTACAAATCTTCCATTATCTCACTGAGCTTCGGCTCTTTGCAATTTTGTTCAGTGAAAGAAAGCTTGGAGTTTTTTAAAGTAAGTAAATTCTTGCTCAGCTTTGGTGAAATTAATTAATTCTTTCAGGACGGTCTTGAAATAAATAATTTCTAGCGGGGGTTTTTCTTAAGAAGGTGTTGCTTGATTTAGGAATAAATATTTGGAGACTTTGTGCACTTGAGATAAATAATTAAGGCCGCTGTTATCGTGAAATAAATAACTTCCGGCACAGGAAAACTCCAAGCCCCCCCCCCCGATTATTAAATGGTCACCCCCTTAGTTGAATATAAGCATCACTTTTACTTTAGCATTTTTTAGGACGTAGCATTCAACCAGATCAGTTCAGTAGCTTTGGATTAAGAGTTTAGTCCTTATTTGGCAAATTGTAATACACTTTCACCAAGTCATCAAACTTTGCGTTCACACATTGAGCTCCAGTGCCGAACAGGTCTGAATTAAATTTTGAACTTCTACAGTTTCTGTCTGTCTTGATACATTTCTGATCTTCAATATCAAAACACATGTAACCTTAAAGCTTTACAAGTATTTGCCCTGTCCTTGCATAATCAAATGTTTTTGAATGAATATACAATAAATTGTGTTACATACCAAATTGTAAATGATGTTGAAACTCCTCTGAGTAATCACTTGTATCTAAATATGTCCCTGGAGCTCCTTAGAAAGTAGGACGCCTGTTTGTATAAAGAAAGATATGTGTGTGGATCGAATGCTGTATGATAATGGAAATAAGTGATTGACTAAAATCCAATAAGTAGGTTGTGTCATCCTAGAGTCTGTGTTGTCTTTGTTGTATTTACCTGGCACAGATGACCTCTCCTCTAGTCCCTGCCATATCCTATCGATTTTTTGTGATTCACAGGCGCACAGAGTGTGCAGAATAGGCTGAATAGCTGACACAAGAACTATCACTTTGGGACACTATTTGCTATGACAAATGCCTGCAGGTCATGCCCTAATTAGCAGGCACATGTTTTGCTAATGATTCACCGTGTTAGTAAAGAAGGATAGCTTTAAAGGACAACTTACCCACCACGCAAACCAATTTGGAGTGTGGATAGGCTGTCAGGACATCTCACCCACCCAGGTCTGTGTTTAGATGCTTAGGTCATTGAGGCCCTTTCACTGCCCTCCGTAACTGCTGCCTCAGTGCCTGGTGTGTGATGGGCCGTGACCCTCCTTTGACCTACTTTCTGACCCACTTTGCTGGACTCTGATTGGCTGCCCTGGTGAAGGACCCCCGCAGGCCAACCACTGCTGAGGTATTTGCCGCTTTCCCCCTCAAAACTCAACGACGCTGGGGCAGAGAGGCTGTTGTGGAGTGAATACATGTAGTCTCAACTTATTGTATTGTTTTGGAGATATCTTTTACACACACACAACACATGGGCTGCTGAGTGTACACCCAGTGACTATCTGGGTCAACTTGTAAGCCCGCCTCTGGAGGCCTCTTGTTGATTGAAGTTCAACCCGGATTTCGCAGACCATTCAATATCAGTGGTGACTGTACACACAGTGACAGGAGAGTGGATTGCTTACAAGTACAGGACTGTGGAGTACCTCTAATCTACAACATTTTGGTGAGCTCTTGATACACAAACAAGATGAAGCTTAGGAGGAGGAAGAAGAACAAGGAGAAGAAAAACAAGGATAAAAAGGGGACCCTGGAAGCTGCTGAGAATGTCGAAGGTAACATCATCACTTCATCAATTCTCTTGGCAGATGAGTCAGGCCTCCTGCTTAGCTGCTTAGAAGTTAGAGTATGTGCCTGAGAGCTCTGTTTATATAATACTGAACGATGTTGAAGATGTGCTCAGCCTCTTTGTTTCAATCTTGCCAAATCTTAGAAACTTAACACTGAAGTTGGTATTAAACTTCTCTTTCAACAGTGTGTCATGACCTGACCAGCTCAGGTGAACTCTCTCAACTCCTCAACTCTACATGCTCTAGCCAGCATTGTTTTGAATATAAGAATTACTAATCACCTGAAAAGCTTAAAGGACTTCCCTTTGACAGTTTAAGTTTTGTAGTTGTCTAAGTTTGGTGACACTGGAGAGATACTTTGAAAATGTTGAAAGATTTCTAGACCAGATTAGATGCTGTAACGTTATCTATTTAAAATCTTCTTTACCACATGTTTATAATCTATGCTTTCTCAAACTTGAAATTGTAAGAGCCAAACAACATTGTTCTTTATAAAGGTTTTATCAAAATCTAGTATCATCTTTCATAATACAGGTTTTTAAAAACAACTAAAGTTAGTAGCAACATAGTTTCTGTTTTAGCAGTTGTATGTTATGTTTTGAGTTGTTTGGAGTGCAATTAACACGATTAACAAACTGCCTTTGGCCTGGGTGAGGTCAACACAATTCTGAATGTAGACCTGTACATCAATTATTCAGAATGAACACTGTTTAACAGGTCGTATTTCTGGGCACTTGTTTGCCAGTAAATATTTTGTGATACAATATATTGGATAGGAGTTATATTGTTGTAATATGATTTTCTATAAGCTGATGTAAATGGTGTTAAAATTTTCCCAATGTTATTGATTGGTGGTAGTCAATACACAGTCACTCTGTGTGGAGTCCTGGAAGGTGCTGTTATGGCAAAATCAATGTGTTGACCATTATTCTCCTTGTCAAGACAATGTTATCGATTCCAGACCAGGGTAGGAATCTATGATGCATATCTCTGTGATGTAATGCAACCCTGCTTCTTTTGTCTCCATCTGATATGCATCAGTCATCTGAGCTATGCTTATTACCTTCCATGGTTATGCTAAAGAGACCAAGGCTCATCTTCTTCTTTTGTTGCCATTAACTGAGGCTGCTGATGTATTGTAATGATGATTGTCATCATATGATTGTCATCATATGACATCAATTATCATGTCTAGGGTATACTTTATATCTTTAGACTTGATAAAAGATAGATAAAAGATGCCAATATGCCTCAATCACTGACAGTGTCATCAGATTCAATTACAACAGTATCATGTAACAGATTACCATCAATTGACTAAATTTAGCTGGGTCAGCTCAGGTAGGGCACTAAGGTCAGTCATCATGGTAGGCATATTAGCTTACTTAATCTCTTTGAAGTAGGGTAGCCACTTTTCAAGTTGTATTTATGTTGCAAAGGAAACATGTTTTTCAACACTCTGAATAAACTTTTTGCCTTGCTTTACTTGGTTTTTCAAAAGTCATGTTTACCATCTAAATCAGAAATTGACAGAATGACATTTTGGTGAATAGCTTGATATTAGATTCAGAGTTTGATTTTCAATAAGCATTTCAGACATTCAGTGCTCAATAGTCTTGCATTCTGTGATACATTGCATTTTATTGTTGGTGTTTGTCAATAGTTTGAATGCGAGTTATATTTGTTGGCAACAAAATATTGGTTATTTCTGTTCATAGATACAGTAATAGATACAACGGATTACTGTTTTGTAGAAATAAATCGAATAAGGTTTTCGACATGTTCAAAATTCATATATTGTCGGTTGAGGAAATGAAAGTGGCAGTAGCCGCACATGGGAAAGTTACTTTCAAAAACTTTTTGCACTTTTGGTGTTTTTGCTTGTTGAACATGTTGAATGTTGCTATTTTACAAATTATATAGCTGTTTTACAGAGTCTATTTGCTTGTGTAAAGTGTCTTAAAATGGTATGTCAAGTTGATGATTGATGTGTTTGAGAAATTTGCAAGAGATTCAAAATTTCAAGTCTTCCAAGTTTGAGAATTGTCCTGAATAGTCTCACCCAACATCATATCATGTACATGCGTAGTTGGATGATTATAAACCTTGTCATAAACTGCCTTTTGGAGACGGTTTGAGTTGGCAATCTCTGTAGCTTTGTTACAGTCTACTAAGCAGCTGCTAAGCAAGACAGCAGTCTTCCTTGGAAAGTTCAAATGTGGCCTCTATTTCAAAGCTGAAGACCTCTCTTCTATATCACACAACTCCAGCATGTTCAAGATACAAGTCTATGGACTCAGTACATGGAGCTCTTCACTAAGTGTTGTGTGCACACCTCACAATAAACATGAAGTGATCTAGTAGTTCCCTTGCACCTGAAAATAATACATTCAAAATATGTGGCTTTTTGCCAACGTTTGCATCTCCCATGTCAGTGTCATAACATCTTAACGCTCACTTACCTGGCTTCTTTCAAGTCTTTGCCTTCGACTTTCTTGAAGTTTCTTATCATTTATCTCATTTATCTGTTTACATTTTTGCCAATTTTTTGACACGATGTCAATTTGACTTCATAACTGTTGAAATTGATGTCAAGTATGGAAACAAATTTAGTGTATGCTATAGTCTATAGCCTAGACTATAGGGAATTAGTCTCAGCTTCTCGCTGACTTGTTATGTCTCAACTGTATTCAACTGTTTTTGAGAAAAAAAGCTTCAGTTCAGCTTTTCAAATCTGCAATGCATTGTATCAGGTTCTTTTTCGTTTATGAAAGAAACAGCTTTGATAACATTGCACATTATAGGTAAATGTAGAGATCAGAATGTGAGATCTTTGTTGATTTTGCGATGGCTTTTATGGCAAGGTCAGTTTTAGATCCTATTCTCCTCTTGTTGCATAATATGATGATTATTATCATTAATCAATTTCATGTGATCAAACAGATCATTGTTTGCAAAACACTTGGGCTATTCTGGTGAAATTATTTTTGTAGGCCTATATATACAATTAAATGTTGTGGATTAATATTTCAACATTTGGCTTGTTGATTGATACCATATCTTGCCTATTAGTCACCAATTTATAAACATTTTGTGAGGAAATGATTTTTATCAATAAACTGTATCTGATGTATCATTGTCAATCAATGATTTCGAATTTTCTAGTCTGGGGATCAAAGTGGATAACATGTGATGACACTATAAGTTAATGCACTTGTCTGTTTCTAGATAAAAAGTTCATTAGCTGTTATCAGTTGATGATAACATTCTTGAAGTGATTTAAGTTTCCTGAACTATTTAAATTAAGACAATGGATTGGAATGTAGCATATCAGTTGCTGATTAGCAAGAATGTTATCATTCTGTGCTGAGTGGGTTCTGTGGACTTCGTGCTGACCATGTCACTTTAACCTGAAATGTATTTGATAAATTTACAATGTACACATCAAAGTTTTGCACCAAAGCCATATCCTGTGAATCAACAGCATGAACAGTAGATGTTTGAAAAGTTTGGGTGCATGTACATTCTTCATGTGACTGAAATGTTTACATGTGTACTTTGTTGTAGAATAGTACTTCACACTGTGTCTGTGCATGTATATTGTGTAAGCGTTGAACTTGCATGGTACCCAGGATCAAACTGATCAAAAGTAGGGCTTTCACATGTATGCCACTCAGGGAAAAGTTGATTCTCAGAGTGATGTATATTTTCTGGACAGGTCATGCTACAGACATAGTACTACATGGCCCTCAAAGAAGGAATTGCAGTTCTTCTGGGATTTTGTGAGTCTGAAAATTCAGAAGCTCAGCAATTTCTCAAATTCAATGAATGACAATGATGTATGTGTCACAGAATCATGCTCATGTTTATAAACTCAAAGCAGGCTCTTTGGCTCTCTTATCATGGGTGGATATTGGGTGTTTCAGGACCAAGTCATCCTAGATCCTGGATCGTACCCTCCCACTGACAGCAACCCCTGATACCAAGGGTTGATGTGTTCTGGATTTGGTTAGCCAGGAAACCACTGCCAATGATTAATAGACAAAAGAGCCGGTATTCTCACAGACCTCAGCCTTTGCATTTGTATGTGGCCTACTCATTTGAGTCAGTCTGAGAAATTAATGTGTGAAATTGTGAAAGTACTGCATCAAATGAGTTGTGGGTAACTTGTGGGTAACTTGTGGTCATTGGTCAAAAGTTGAAACCAGAAAAATGATGTACACTTTGTACAGGCAATGGATCTGGCATGATGTTTGTGTCAAGATCATTGTCCCAATTAATTTGGCATGTTATTGGGATAATTAAAAATGACATTTCCTTATTTCATCATGTGGTATTTATAAATAGCTATACATGTAGCAGTGCTATCTATGTACCATGATAGATTAAATAAAAATGTTATCTCATGATATCGTCAACACGTTGTTTTCAGTGTATAGCTAGTCTTTTTACGTCTACTTGGGCCTAAGTATATGTTGAACATACATGTATGCATTTCCTGCCAAAAAAAAAGAAGTGAAATATAGGTTTTATATTGTTGTAGGGATACATTACAGTTAGTCACTTGGTCATGAAAGCTGTTATGGAAAGGGAGCCAAAAAGTGGACATGCTTGAGAGGATTCTTTTGCATTTCTTCACTTTGCATTGAAAATGCTCCAAAATGTTTGAGCAACTGCTGAAATACAGGCCTGGATTTGGCTGCTGCATATTCAGTGCATAATTTAGGGTTCTGCTCCAGGCTGAGTTAGTTCTAGGCAATGATAAAGACTTGGAAAGAAGGAGGGGGGGGACAGAAAAAGGGTGGGGGCTCTAATTGCCGAATTCATGCAATGTTGAGCAATAGGGGTACCATCAGAGCCTCTAGCCCTCTAGGACTCATAAATCACTGAGGTGTTTATCTCTAGATAGAATTTCACAATGTAGTCGAATTTTATGACATTTTCAATTATGTCACCAAAGGTAAATTTGTGTATTCCTGTGTGTATTGCTTGTGTGTATTGTGAAGTTGGTTGAGTCTTGTGCTATTAGAGAGTGTCAATGGAGAGTCAGTATAGCTCTCACAGTGTGAATGGGTGTGATTAGCTGATGTCTAGAGAGCAATGCTGCATTGCAAAGCAGGGTGTTTTGGAATAGGCATTTAAATATATATGAAAATAGCACTTGGCATGAATGTCATTATGTACTTTAGAAGGTAATGCCCCACTCCATAACACAATACACCCTAAGCTAGCATTGGGTCTAAGCTTGGCTGTAGTGTGAATCTCCCACTGTTCAGTGACAAAGGCAAATTCCTAAAAGCCTTAAAAAGGTTTGTGTTTACTCTATGGAGCATATAATATATATGGCCTGGGCAAAAAAAAACTGTGTTATTAATAGTGTTCCCTTCTCAACTTTTTTTTTGGGCACTAAGGTTGATCTTTGACAGACATTGCATTTGATTATTATAGATTTGTTGATGTAAGCTTCTGTTCTGCTGTTTGTGTACAATTTCTTGACTTGAATGAGTTGAACTTGATCTGATAGGTCTGGACTCTTTGATTGATTTACGAAATAATTAAATAGACAATTTGATCTTGTTTGCAATGGCATTGGCCTATCTGTCCTATAATTCTAACTTTCTTTTTTAGTCGTTGATAGGCCTAACCTTGCAAAATGTTCCATATATTGGTATAAATCCTCATTTGATATCAGCTTTCTTTGTTCGTTGTGACTTAGCACCACCCATTTTGCACCAAAAAGTAACAGGACTAATGGAATGTAGTTGAATCTTGGGACAGGTGCTGCTTCACTTGTTGCACCTCTGCACCTGTTACTATGGAGATACTATTTGGAGATAATAAAAGCGCCACCTGCCAAGGTCGCCAAATGGAAGGGTCACAGGAACCTCCACAGTTCTTGCACTTCTTTCTCTGTGGGGTTCCTTTGGGAGTACGTGTAGCATAGAAAATACAAGAAAATATCATATCCCATTAGAGAGGCAATATATACTATAGTATTGATTGACACAAGTTGCCCAGTCGTTTATACCACTTCTGGTGTCCCTTGATAAATTTGGCTAAACTTAGGCTGCCTAAGTTTAGCCGTTTAGCCAAATTTTTAAGGCATATTTGTTTCAATTGAGAGATGTGTGTTATACCAACTTAAGATTTCGAAAATTATAGTTAACAATTACTAAATATAGTTCGAGTTGTTTCTTGGGGGACACAGTGAACTCTATCATTGGTGATTAGTTTGGAAACATTGTATAGGATGGTGTTTTAGCAGTGTTTAGCCTTGTCCTATCCAATTTGAAGCAGAATGGTCTGTTGCCAGTATTGGATACTGCACATTGACAGCATATAACACTGTCATCATGGTCATGGACAACTTGCAGTGCTCAGTATAGGGCTGTTTAGCAGATGATTGCATTTGCATTTGGCTGCACTTGTATTGTACATAATGGCATGGTGTGTTTTGGCAAAGTCTGATCTTGCACCCTGTTATGATTATGAAGTAGACGGAAAAAAGAGCTTGCAGGTCAAATGCATATAATGGTGGGTGTCACCATGTTGACCGAAATCATCACTAGGCAAGTTGCAAATGATCATATATTATTAGCCTTGGGATATTGCACAGGGTTCATGGTCTATGCATACATCCCCAAAATGTCTTTGCTCTATTTGTTTCTACGCAGAGACAAGTCAGACACCCAGAGAACATTGGTACAAGTGTGTTTCTCATAATTATAAAATGATTGGTTTCAAGTTCCAATTTGAAGTTACATGAAATTTCATTGGAAATGTTTTTTGACTCTGTCACAGAAAAAAAGAAGATGTATCCAACTGTAAAATTGCCTTCAAATTGGTGAACTCAACTGTAGACAAGCACCCTGTTAATCACTGTAAACATTTCCAATTATGTCAAATTGTGAACTCTGTTCAGCTTTCTGGGAAAATTCCCTTTTCTAACGTTAACTTTGGATCCACACAGTCACTATTCCTTACAGAAGATAACATGATAAAATATATAAATAATTTCGATTGGTTTGTTCGAGTATGGCACCAGAATGAAAATTGCTCTGCTTTTATCTGGCTGATAGGAAGATTCATACTAAAATTCCAAAGCAGTGATTGATTATATTCAATTTGGACCCCTATCCTGCAACTGGAATCGGATCCTGGTTGCCAGGGTTGTACCCCAGTACGCAACCACTGAGCTCAGTTGGACTTCTTCTGACGCCATCAGTCCATCACCAAAAATTATGGATGGCAAAGAAAACATATATAAGGTTTTACCCACATCATCAGGTTGCATAGTGGCATTTTTAGGGCAGATAAAAAGCTAGATATGATCATCATATGAGCATTAGCAGTCTCAGATAAAAACACCAAACTTGATAAGTATGATTTTAACCGCAACTGTTTGTTTTTGTAAGCATCTGCATCTGCACAGCAGTATGCCACAGTAATTGAGTCACTTCTTTTCTTTCTCAAAAACCCAAAACAAAGTCCAGAATGGGCTCTGAATAGCTGCGGATGTCACGATACATGTCAAGATAAAATGCATAGCCTCTTGATCCACAGGAATCCAAGTTTCTGGGTCAGGAACTCAGTCTCCAGCTTGACTGCATCTTACTACTCACAATGGATGGTTTTCCATTTCCACATTCCCTGGATCTCACAACACATTTTGTCACCCTTATCAAATGTCTGATTTATACACACTCAGTGTGTACTGTTTGTTTTCAGACAGCCTGGCCCTCTAAAACAATATTTTCAGTTTATTCTGTCATTGTATGCACTGCCAAGCAGTGAGTGCCAACCCAGTACTTCAATTTTGGCAGGTTCGGTAGTAAATTTTGAAGCTACTTGGAAGTATCAAATAACTTCGAATCTCCAATTTAAAAATTAGAATTTTCAGCAAACAAGCATCGAAGTTCTGCTGACGTTATCATGAAACTATGAGATTTATTTGCAACTACACTTCATGTAAATCATTGATGGACATTTTTGGGCAACCATTGTTTGTCACATTGAATTTCTATGCAACTGTGTGCACAGTGCTCATTGAATGACACTTGGTGATATGAGTAACTGCATGTGAGGTTCTTCAGATTGTTGTTGTACTTAGCCTATCAAGAGATAATCTCTAGGTGGTATGATCAAAGGGATGATCAAAATTTCTGATTTCCACAAACTTCAAGATTGATGCCCAATGGCCCTAGGGGTGGGTGTAGTTCGTTTCAGCCTGCCTCTGCACTTCAGATCTGAGAATCTGGTGTCTGTAGAGTTTATGTAAATTAACCGAAGTCTAGATTCCATGGTAGATGGTTGATATTATGGTAACATGGTATCTGATAAGCAGGCATCACTATTCCATGCCAGGCTGCAGACATACTAGACAGATGATGCGGAGATGCTGGGAGATGATGAGATGAATCCAAGATGATGGAGACAAGGATATTCCTTGTCTGTTGTCTCAGCAGCCAAACTATTGAGCATGAAAGCAAGCCACGAAACCATCATGCCTTGCTCATGAATATATGAATTCGCCTTTCGAGTCATTGACTCGCGTCATGAAAAAAAGAGAAAATATGAGCATACATATGGAAGAAGACTACAAATGATTCACAAATCCAAAGTAAATCCTGTTCTAATGCAAAAGCAGACGCTCATGTCTCTGACAAAAGACATAACAAGGAGTCTTCACTCTAGTCTGAGATCATAGGTTCATGACACCATGCCAGATCCATCCTGTGGTTTGTGATGATGCAGACCTGAGCAATGTGATGCTGTGATGATTTCTCAGAAGTACCCCAGAGTAAATGTGAGCAATATTATACACCTTCTGCAGCTGAGGTAAACACAGTTATCCTTTGGTAAAGTTTAACTAACATAACTTCTTTGTGCAGTGGAAGAAGATAAATGTGTAGGCTCCATAATCGTTAATATATGACTACTATTTTGACTATGAAATTTTACCACTTGCACAGATTAATTAGAAAAAGAAAAGGCTTGGAAATGGACAGTCTCAGAAACTGACAGTTTTAGTGGGAAGTTGAAAGCAAAGAGAACTGGGAAGTTATGGAATGGTATAGCATAGATAAGCCAGATATATTAGTCGTCCCTGTTTGTTCATAACTTCATATTGCCACCGGCACTGGTCTGCTAGACTCCACTTTGCCAACTGGAGTGTCTCTGGAGGACTTCTGGTGCCTCCCAAGTTTTGATCTCTTCCTATATAAATACACACAGTATTTCTCACTGTATATATGAAAATTTGCAGGTTTCTACCACTCTCTACTGTTGTGTACATACAGCAACTCCCAAGAAAACGCCCACATATTTTCTGACTGACCTAGTGTCCTTTTGTGAAAATCAGCCTATTTGATGTAAACCAAATGTTGACTTTTTTTGTGCGGTGTTACTTGGAACTATATATGGGGTAATGCAGGCCAGATTACTTCAGGCCAGATCTAGAAGTCTTGGACTACATAAACAATACCAGGAGCCAGGGGCCAGGGGCCAGGGCTTATATTGTCCATTGGAAATTTGACACCCCTTTAATCCCCTGGTAGACTTTGTAGTGTCTATTTTCAGACATTTTGCTTTGCCTAATCACTGGAGAAGGAGGACATTGAGGGGCTAAGATTAGGTCATGAGGGGTTACTTTGTAAACACAGCTTTCGTGATGTGACGAGTCTTGTGATGGAGCCTGCCACCATGCCGGGACCTGGGCCTTGGACCTCCTGTGAGTTCCAGATGTCTCCCGGACTTGCACCAGACACGTTCCTGCTGTTGTCTTTGGCTATGTTGTGATTTTTCAGGCACAAAAATTGTAAAAATCATCTTCCTTCTTGGACATTATTTGTGACTATCTTATGCACTATCTCCCCAAAAATACTGCATACCAGCAGAGTGATGAACAGTGTCATCAATCTCCAAACACTTCCATGTCTTGTGCAGTGCCTAAAAGGAGGTCTGATCACAGCTGTGACTAGCTATAAAACAATAGGTGACTTGATGATGCCTTTTTATAAGGAACAAGTTTACTCTTGTCCATTGTTGTCTTGTGTTTATCATGTTTATTGTATTGCAAGGAAGTTGTTATTGTGACCTCCTTCTGTTATGTTGACTTGGTGGTGGTTGAATGAGCACCTGACATTCAAAATAATGAATTTAAGAAAGGTTTTCAGGTGTATGTATACCTTATATAAAACTGATTTTGTCACTGAACATGTGTATATCCCCTGCTGTCATACTCTATCAGCAGTGATAAAACACTGTCAGTTGAGAATTGGATCCTATGGAACTTTCGACTTGAAATCCCCTGCGATTTCAAACACCTGCATTTGGCCAGGCATTGGCTAATGCATTTGGTGTAAATTGGATGAATTTTGGGGAACTGGCAAAAAACAAACTCAGATTTTTGTTGGATAATTGAGAAACTGCGTAGTTGGAGAGCTGAAAATGATGTTGCAAATAATGGAATGGGCAGACAATGGGCTGACACGTGAGAATGGAACTTGGGCCCTGTTGGGGAGATGATGTGATATTCAGAGGAGAGGTTTTTACCTTCAGCGAACGAAGTTCGAAAAAGGTATTGTAATCACTTGGGTAAAAATGCTGTCCGTCCGCCGGGCGGGCGGGCGGTCGGGCGGTCGGGCGGCGGGCGGATAGATCGTTTCCGGCCCGGCACTCGGCCTCTATTGAATGTATGGGGATGAAATTTGGTACACATCTAGCCTGTATGGTCTAGTTGTGCCTTTTGATGGTCTGATGAATAGATCTTAAATACTTTTTGAAATAATTAACAAAATATAAAAATAATTTTTTTTCGTTTCCGGGCCAAGGCTCGGTCACTATTGCATGTGCATGGATGAAATTTGGTACACACGTGGCCTATATGGTCTAGTTGTGCCTTTTGATGGTCTCATTGACAGATATTCTATACTTTCTGAAAAAATGAGAAAAGATATAAAAACATATTTTTTTTGTTTTTAGCTCGTCTGTTTTCTTTGAAAACGAAGAGCTATTGTCGTCACTCGATCGGCCTCGTCCTCGTCCTCGTTGTCCCGGTTAAAGTTTTTACAACGAGGTAATCGTTGTGTTGCAGAGGCACATGGCCAAAACTTGCATTTGCCCACACGGCTGCATACAATCTTTGTCCTAGCACAACTCATCGCATGTCGCACCTGCTGCTGTCAAACTACACATGTTGCTTTATTTCTGCCTAATTTCGGGAATGACAGAAGTTCAGTCATGTGCATTTCTGAAATCCACACGAAACGATGCTTTGAAATAAACCTTTTTAACATGTGTTCTCCAAGTTATTGCTACCAAGAATCTCATGTACACTGTCAAAAATTACTGGAATTATTTTCTCAAAACTATCTTTGACTTCTAAATATCTTACATTATTTCTTCTACATGCTCCAAAATAGTGATGTCAGTGTCAATAAAATCTTCAGACCTGTCAGAATCTGAAGAATCTGTTAAATAATCCTTTTCACCAGACATTCTGCGTGTTGCTCTTACTCTCTTTTTTAGAATTGATTGTAGGAGGGCCCAATATCCAGTTACTGACAAAATGACCAGCAGAGTGATCTGCAAGTACTAAATAGCTTAAACATGCTCCTGCAGGCCTATCAGTCACCATGTATCCAGTATATGTAATCTCAAGACAGACTGTATAAGCTGTCAGTTCAGAAAGACTACAGAAATGTGGATCTCCACCTTATAAGGCTATGTGAACAGTCACAGTAAACAAGAACAAGTACGTTTTTACAGCAAATCCTTCACAGTGCACATGCTTATCTGTCATGTGTCATGATGTGGGAACACAAACCAATGAATTGTCAATCTGAGGTGCCAGTGACATTGCACATGTGTTCTTGAGCTGTGGAGAGTTGGGTAAAAATACCCTTCAAATCCTGTTAAGCATGACCTGTCAACACTGAGATAAGAGGTTGCATGGTGCAGTTTGTTTTCTTTAAGGCCCCATTGTTTAGAACAAGTCAGGAAAAATAATTACCACAGACAATAAAAAAAGAGCAGTGCATTATTATTGCTTGCAAAAACACTTTAAACAGTTCAAATGGAAAGTATTCAGCCTCCTTTGAAGTAACAGAGCAGAGGTGATGCATAGATCTGCAATTCTGCATCCATGGACCTATGTACCAAATGAATCATTCAATGAGTTGTCACAAGACACAATGCAGCCTGGTAAATTTTAACAAGTCTACAAAACCTTCATACTTTCTCCACTTCATTCATGGTCCCTAGTGAACGAAATTCTTGGCCGTCATGAAAAACAACTGCTAGCACATTTTATAATGGTTTCAGGGTAAATCGCCCAAATTAAAGTGCATTCTGGGACTTTTGGTGATGTCTTTACTTCATGTGTATTGCACTCCCAGCCATGCCGGGATACTGGAGTTGTCTGTCGCACTTTGCAACCGAGTTGTTTACGTGCTTGCACGGTATTTTTGTAAGTGTCCATTTGTGACCTTAGTTTTCCACTTAGAGTTATGAAATTTGGTACAGGTATGGGCCTCTAGGTATGGATCGGGAACATGTTTAGAAATCCAAGATGGCGGCCATTTTGTGGCGGCCATTTCGGCAGCCATCTTTCTTCATTCTTGAACTGCCCATTGTGACCTTAATATTTCACTTACAGTTATGAGATTTGGTACAGGTATTGGCCTGTGGGTATGGATCAGGAACATGTTGAGAAATCCAAGATGGCGGCCATTTTGGCAGCCATGTTTCTTCATTTCTTGAACTGCCCATAGTGTCTTCAATATTTCGCTTAGAGTTATGAAATTTGGTACAGGTATGGGCCTGTGGGTATCAATTTGGAACATGCTGAGAAATCCAAGATGGCGGCCATTTTTTGGTGGCCATTTTGGCAGTCATCTTTCTTCATTCTTGAACTGCCCATTTTGACCTTAATATTTCACTTACAGTTATGAAATTTGGTACAGGCAGTGGGCTGTGGGTATGGATCAGGAACATGTTGAGAAATCCAAGATTGCGGCCATTTTGGCAGCCATCTTTCTTCATTTCTTGAGCTGCCCATTGTGAACTCAATATTTCGCTTAAGGTAATGAAATTTGGTACAGGAATGGGTTTGTGGGTATTGATCGGCCAAATGTTGAGAAATCCAAGATGGCGGCCGTTTTGTGGTGGCCATTTTGGCAGCCATCTTCCTTCATTCTTGACCTGCCCATTGTAATCTCAATATTTCGCTAAGAGTTAAGAAATTCGGTACAGGTATTGGCCTATGTGTATCGATCGGGAAATTTTGAGAAACACAAGATTGTGGCCATTTTGCAGTGGCCATTTTCGCAGCCATCTTTCTTCTTGAACTGCCCATTGTAACCTTAAAATATCGCTTAGTGTTATGAAATTAGGTATTGGCCTGTGGGTGATAATCTGGCACACATTGATAGATTTCACATTAACAGACGAGCGTTGAAACCGCTTGCGGTTCTGGTTTGGGCTAAGGCTCGCTCACTATTGCATGTACATGGATAAACTTTGGTACACATATGGTCAATATGGTCTAGTTGTGCCTTTTGAAAGGTCTGATGGAAAATATTATACACTTTTTCAAACATTGAAAAAAACATATAAATTATTATTTTTGTTTCTGGCCCAACATCCGGTCACTATTCCATATACATGGATGAAGTTTGGTACACATATGGCTTGTATGGTCTACTTGTGCCTTTTCATGGTCTGACAGATGGCTATTCTATAGTTTTTGTAATATTGAGAAAAAATATTTAAAAGAATTTTTTTTATATCGGAGCCAAAACTTCCCCACTATTGCATATACAGTAATGCATTTTTCTAAACAAATCACCTATGCAATTAATTTAGCAGTGCTTTTTGATGCGTATAACACTTTATGAATCATTGGAAAAATAGAGATAATGGAAGGCCACTACTTGACCGCTATTGCATACCTACAATTTCGTAAACGCACCAATTTTATGATAGTATTGTAATCTTCTAAAGGTGTTATTCGCTGAAGGTTTGCTGCTGCGCAGCCTATGTTTAGATCTCATAAAAGGGGGGGGGGGGGTGTAGTAGGACCTGCTGCACTGTAGGAGGTACTAGGGTAGGGTTATAATCAGAGAGTGATGCGTCAACATCTGAGTTATGCTTCTGCTACTGCAACTTGCTGCTGCAACTGCAACTTGCATTGACATATTAAATGCCACCATGCAAAACTGCTATAAATTGCATTAGGGTGGACTGGGCCCCCAATAGGTTACAGTGCAGAGTGCACATGATGTACAATAGATGTGTTCCTGCTGCTGATGCTGTTGCATCCAGCATCCCACCATCAACTCCATCATCCAGTTTGATCACAGAGATGGATCATTAAAGCTACTCGTGCTCACTACTCCACTTTCAGATTTTACAGAATGCATCAATTGTCTCTACTCTGCTTGTCTGAAAAGTGGCTGTCTGCAATGTGCATGTTTCGATTTCGTCTGTATCACATGATCAATCATTGTTACTGCAAGGAAATTCTCATGATTCAAACTTTTGCAACACTTTCACTCTTTGTTGTTTTATATTTTGGGAATGCAAGCTTCCTTTCTGACATAAACATAAAGAACAACTCAGGAAAGTCTACTATACCTTTTGTTAAATAATTTTCAGGTTACTAAAAATGCTTCTGAAGTATTTCTTTGCTGAAGGTCTTTCTTTGTTGTTGGAAGGTAAATGGATGGTGAGATACCCTCGATTTAGGTGCTTGGAAGCTTCAGCTCAATCTGTCATCATTAGTGCAGGTTTCTGATGCTGTGATAGGTCATGTAGGTTTTCTTTTCCAATTTTCCACCTCCTACCTTGAGGTACCCCTCGAGTTCCTCGGTACATGCTGTGGCTGCAAGAGTAGCTGAGTACCCTAGGACCTCGAAGTGCTAAGCAGTGGCTGCAAAGTGCCCTCTAGGCTAAGATATAACTTTCTCAGAGATACTCATAATCAAGTTCTTGGTGTTGGCAACAGTGCTATCCTAGGGCCTCTCAGTGGTGACTGTGAAGTGCACTCTGTGCTTAGCATATAATTCTCTCTCAGATTTTCATCATCAACAGGTTCATAGTCTGGCCACAGTTGTCTACCTTTGCCCTCTCAGCTGAGCTGCTGAGCCCTCTGACTGACTCAGGTGATGGATTATTTCACAGATTGCTGACTCTGCTCTTCCCCCACTCTTCCTCACCCTCAACCTGCTATTTCCAGCCTTATTGATCAGCAGAGCAAACTGCCAGGCCACATGGAAAGTGTTGATAGGCTCTACTTTATGGCTCTGGAAACAATCAGCTGTGGCACTGCTGTGCAATTAACCCCTATATAAACATTTATCGATCCCAATAACAACCCAGGGCCCCATCAAATGGATCCCATGACCTGCTTTAATGGGGTTAGATATTGGCATACAACTGCAAGCTATAATCCCCCATTTAGGTAATGATCAAATTAAAATGTCCACTCTCCTATTATATGCTTGTTTTATTGTATTTCCTTGTGTGCCCCACCTCATAGGTTGTAGACTTTGAAGTCCTTGGGATACTTTATGTGGTCATTCCATTCTTGATTTCAATGCTTTGGACAAGGGGGTGCTTTACATGAGGTCAATTCAGTAAATTGCAACAGGTTCTTTGCTTCCCTGTGTCATGAATCGAGGGTCAAGGGACATTTAGTGCCTTTTTGTCAATAGTGCCAATTTGTCTGGTGGCTTTGCTGCTCATCTTGTACAGTCTTTTTATTTGGAGGATTCATTTTCCATGCTTATGTGACAGTATGAGGTGTATTTGTACTCGGTATAATACTTTCATACTAACATACATGTATAAGCTGATTAGATCCAAGGTCTAACCAGGTAAGTCAGTAACTGAATCTGATAAACCTGCCAGAATACAGGTGTCCATGAATACTCGTTATCAGGTGGGTAATACATGTAGTGGATGTATAGGGTGATAAGGAGTGTATCTACAAGTATACTTTGGGGTAGTAATTTTCTAGTAAATGTATCAGATGTACACAGTGCCTGTATACTGAGTAATCATTGAGCCTTCCCAAGTTGTGAGGGTAGCACCAGTCTGGAACCAGACTGCTTCTTTCCCAATCCCCTTATTTAAAATTATTTAAATAACTGAATGCTCCCTTTTATGAAATAAAGTATGCTCCCTAGGGTAAGATCTTTCCCCGTCCCCTTATTTATTTCACAACAATTAAAAATTATTAGATTAATTGGATGATCCCTCTAATGAAACACAGAATGCTCCCTAGGATGAGTTGCAAGCACCGCTTGCAGTGTGGAAGAATTCAACATGAATTAGAATCCTAGGGGGGGAGATAGAAAGTGAGTCCACTGGAACACTTCATAATGATACATAGTATCCAACTATTCATTCTATTTGGACAAACAGACTCTAGCCACTTATATGAGGCAGTTTTAAGTTTGAATATTAGCAGACGACAAATGACAGTTATTTGTTTAATTTGTGCCACATGCGGCGCCATCTATACCTGTACCTCTACACAGGTTTTAATAAAGTCACCACCTTTCATCTATTATAAGCAATACATCAAATTTTGTCATGCCACATGGGGGATATATACCAGATACACAACTTCATATAATTACTTTGAGTTTTTTGACATATTAAAAGCCTGTTTACAGCGATTTTAAGAGAGCCATTTTATGTCAAAATGTATGATGTGTGATTTTGATAAGACATGCCAAGCTTCTTCCCATCAGTCTTGACTTGGCTTGGGTAGGCACACTGATTTTAATTTTGTTTCAGCTGACCTCCCATTTCTGACTGTCCCTCCACGATGTGGAGGCTTTTAATCAGAGGGACAGGTACAGTCTGGGGTAGCACCATTTGTCTTCCTGGTGGTCCAGAGTGGGCAGTTAGGTGGGGTCAAATATTTCTTGCTATGCTTTCCATTGGTGGAAGGTTGTGTTGGTAGGCTATACACAAGGCACACATACCCTGACCTTTGGCCTGCAGTGTCTGGTCTGTCTGCATCTGTATTCTTGGCTTCTTGCAGTCCAGTGTTGTTGTCTGAGGTAGCCTTTGGGTAGCCCACAAACCCAGATTCTTTCAACATGTTCAATGTGTGCAAACTGCAAGAAAGTGCAAGTCCAATGCTGCAAAGAGTAGCAGAGACTTGGTTCTTCCATTCCTGGGGTTGGCACTGTTTTCTCTTGGCAAATACAGTACTGAACACTGAACTGTGGCAGTTGACAGTTGTGCAGCCTGTCATAGATTTTTCCGCCCCAGGAGTCTTTGATGGCCCATTCTCTCCTAGATGGTGAATTTCTCTGTGATTTTACCATCTGCATGAACTGAGGGAACTGAAGAAACTTCAAAGCAGTCTACGCAATGAGTCAATGATACTAGCCATGCACTTCCCCTCTTCTTGTAATGTACCCTGGATATCATTTCGGTCAGTCATCAATAGTTTTCTTGTATTAATGCATCAGGCATTTTCGTACATGCCATGATTGATATGCTTTTTCCAGCATCATGCTTCAAAATGCCAACGGACTTCCTAGCTTTCATTGCTGGAAGCGCATGAAGCAAAGCATTTGGTTTTCATTTCATCGCCAAATTGCATGATTGCAATATGAATTGATATGGCTGAATAGTGATTAATGAGTATTGGGAAAAGTGTGTTGAAATTCAACATATTGATAGTTTGATACAGCTAGAAATGAAGTAGACTGTATGCATATCATGCTCCAATACTTTGATGATCTTCCTGGCCTAATAGATCTTGCATGCTCTTACAAAGGAGTTAACCAAAGGTCATCAACCTTTGAGTTAACTCAAGTGACTGTCATCTGCTGCTGTTGATTGTTGTAGAAATTGTGTCATTGAATTGATGGAGAAGTTGTTGAGTTTAATTAATTTTCACACACTGAAGAACCATCTTGCATGGGTCAAGTCACATGGTGGCTTCAATGCATGTGATGTGTGATGGACTATGACTGTATATCTTAAAACCTGGTTTCCCTCCCCAATTAGAGTAGAGCAAAGAGAAGTGGACCACCTCAAGTCCCTCTAGAGGACCTCTTGAAGCTCTGAGGACCTTATTAAGCTAATAGTTGCTATTCCAGGCCACACAAGGTCCATGCTGACCTTGCATATGCCTCAAGTTTCCAAAAGGACTCTCCAAACATGTCGAAGGTCATTGATCGATCACTAACTGATTGTGTATTCACCAGATGTCTCTGCAAAGTGCTCTACAAGGTCACGTGGTGTGCTGTTGGACCTGCAAGTGTATGATAAGGGCCTGAATGGTCCAGAATGAAGTTAGGGCATCTGTCAATCAATGGCATTGCCAATCATTAATTGCAGTAGAAGGTTAGACAGTTGCTAACCACTGGACTCCATAGAGCTACTTACTTCTGGGTAATTCTACTATTTGACCTGATCCCTGGCAGTCCAGCTGTATAGATCAAAAGTATTTCAGGCATTGTGCAAGTTGTCTGTATTAAGGTGTTGTGAATAAGACGTTCTGGAAAATATTGGCATCACAAATCTGCTCATCTTTATAAGGTTTTCTGGAAAAGGAACAAAAAGTTTAGTCTGACACTGTGTATACAATGAAGGTGTGTTTTCCTTTCTCCTTAGTGTTTGTTATCCTTGTCATTGTCCTGTAATCTGAGTGATCAACCTACTTGTACTGCATGTTTTACATATAACATGTATTGTGATAATATATAGACCCTTCATAGGGTCCATTATACACAGTGAAGTGTAGAGCATGAGTCACCCCTGAATTATGGGTATTTGGCTCTGTGTACATTAACTGGCTTATCACGACCACCAACTTATCCCCAATTACTCTAAAGAGTCCTCATATACATACATCTGAGTTTGTTGCACAGCTGAACAGAAACTATTCATGAACTGGAGATGTTTGAACCACTCAAATCACAATTGTGTTCAGAGAATCTGCATGTACATGGTTGATTGTCATGATTGAGAATGTTTTGTAACACCTGAATATTCTTACTCAAGTTCTGCCACATTCTAATATTGATTAAATGGGAATCTTTGACTGGTGAAATGGGTATGACTGATTGACTGACTGTACAATGTATGTGTCAGAGGTCTGGTAGTTCTCTACTCCTTGGGCTGTTCCTCTTGTGGTCAACCCAAGTAATAATTTACTGAATAATTATAAAATTTTCCTTCTGGCTGCCTGGTTGTGCTTGTCACATTGTTATATTGAAACATCACATTTCCTGAGTATTGTGTCAGCCTGTGACTAGAAATGAGTCCTCTTTGCATTCATATGGTGATGCTGACTTGGTATATAACATTGTCACAGACTTTCTCTCAGACACAGAACAGAGAACTGTCATATTCCAGCCTCCAATGTCCAAGCAAAGAAGAAATATCATGACTTGTGATTTGGGCGAAGTGTCATTGTTCTGGGGATGACAGTTCTCTTATTATCTTGTTCACGAAATGGCTGTGCTACAGGAATACATGATGAGGCTCCATTCTGTGCTATTATTGAAATTGCCTGGTCACTTGACTGTTGGCTGACTAAATATAGACTGTTTTGATGAGAGCTGCTCTGAAATTGGATCGGCTCATTATTCCAGAGTCAATAGCATTTGATATTATGTTACTGTATATTTTTGCATTCCTTCTTACCGGTGATTTCTGTTATTACTGAGTGATGGGAAATGCCTGTATCTACATAACTCCAGTACTATACATGAACACTGAAAAGAAATGGTTCAATGATTGCCTGTCCAATTTATAGAAGCATTGCAAATTTATTCCACCAACAAAATGGCATGCAAAAACACTGAGTCAGTCACTGGCAGACTGGTAAGTGTTATAACAACTCCACTGCCAATTGTGTGATGGTTACATCAACTTATATCTTGCTACACATCACAATCATTGCCTTTTTTGTAGTAATTTAGGGAAATAGTTTGCAGGAGTTATGTTGGGTCATGAAAATACAACCACTTGCTTGCTGTTGTCGAGGACTCGTGGATCATATGGCCTAGTGCTGCCACCTGCCGTATAAAGGCAATTTGATATGTCAATGCTGAGTTTTTCTCTCCTAACCATTTCCAAACAATGGCAAAAAATCTATACACAAATGAGTAATGTTTACTTAACAGTTCCTCTGGAAATTGCCTTATTAAAAAAGATGAAGATAAAAAAAGAAGTCTTATCCAAACCTCCCACTTCAAGCAAAGTGTGTCATATCTTTTTATCATACTGATTACCAGACTATTAACTTGCTGTCATTCATGATGTCACTGAGACTGAGTTGATATGAGTTTTATAATCAATAAATCAGCTGATAAAATTCAAACTTTATCAGTGCATATTTTGGACCCAACCTGGCAGCCAACTCTCTGACAGAGACCGGTTACATTCAGTTTCAGCCATTATAAGCTGTGAACAGAATAGTCCTTTCTCTATGAATAATTGATCAGGTTGCTGCTTGTGGATTTACCAATCACACTTTTCAGTGGACTGGTTTCAACACACTGTCACTATTGCTTCATCAAAGAAAAGTATGTCAATTTTGAATTTGATATATTTGATTATTTATTCAGTTGAATGGATGTGTTGTTTAAACATGTTTAGACCACCTGTGTGACACACTTTGGATTATTCACTGTTTATTGTGTGGGATAAGATTCATTGAACTGCCACTGATCACAGTGATCAGTCTGATCTGATTGGAGTTATTTTGATTAACCTGAGCTGGAAATTGGATGAGCTTCTAGGAATTTCAAATTGTGCCACTCAGCAGTCTGGGAAATTACCATCACGTGATGACAATTGCAATTCCAGCTAAGTCCTGGCCCTAACAGGATGATTGAGTGTGTGGGGTTGATCAGTTGGGTATCAAAAGGAAGTCTGATCTCTGTGCACCCATCCTCATCACACAGCAGCATGACAGTACCGGAACATATTCTATCCCATTTCGCGAGGTACCCGCGAAGTCATCAGCAGCTGTTGACAATTTCCTAATTTCTCTGGAGCCTTCGGGTTCTTTTCCTCGTTATGTAATGGATAAGCTTGCCAAAATTTATAGAGTTAGTTGATCCTGTGATACAACTTTATGTCAAGTTTGGAAGTGATAGAAGCAACAGTTATTTTTTAATAGCCTGTCAAAGATGATTTTGAGTACTGATTAAGTCATGGCTGGGCCATGACAGTTTGAGAAGGTCATGGGAGAGAGATGACAGTGCTTGGGTGATTGTCATGTGGGGCTGAAGACATTGGTTGTCATGAGCAGATGGTAATTTCCTTGACTGCTCAGTAAGAATGCAGTGGGTATTCCAGGTGCTCAGCCTTTGAAGTTTGAACATTGACATTCTGGCAAGGTACTGCCTGTATGACACTGAACATGTTTGAAGACTTCTATAAATGTGTCAGATGTTGTTGAAAATTGAGTGTTGACTGTTTCTGGCCTGATCTGCTTTGGTTTGCAAAACATCGATTTTACTAGTATTTCACATAGGTGTTGCAAGTTGGTGGCACTGCTGCGTAGTACAATGTTACATGCTGCTTTGGTTGAAACTGACATTTGTGTATTGAAGTGACTACTGCAGCACAAAGAAAATTCAAACTTTCCTCAATTTTGGTTTTCAATCATGAAAATTGCAAAATAATATATATTCACTTTTAATACATGTATTTCTGTGACTTGATTTGCCGTGTACTTTTTCAGTTCCTGGTTTAAGATCATTTTTTAACTTGCATGATGTATAATATCATATATAGATAAATAGATTATGTGTGACATACAGTCTAAATAAAACCCTCCTACACGTTTTGGAACAGGCCTTCATTCGATACAATAGATGAACTGTGAGTATACTAAACCCACACTTCAATTGACAAATCAGAGCAAATGTATTGTGTAGGCCAGGCTTTTACGCAAGATATATTTACATACAGTTTTAGAATTTTTTTGCAAGATTGGGGAGGCTTTTCCCCCTCAATAATTGCATGTTGCTTATTACATTGATTAGTAATTGATTGCTGAGTAACTTTTTTGCTGCTGCAGGGTAACAGGCTTGTAATTGGTCTACCATTAGTCTAATATGGTGTATTTTTGTATGATCTGCACACAGTATCTTTGCCTCACACTGTTTGAGAAGGAGGTATAATTGCAGCTAAATTGCTCCTTATTGATTAGTCAGCAAATCTATATTGGTGTAACAGTGGTGTCAGAAGCTGCTGCACAATACCAAATAGGCTGCTGTTGGTAGTGGCAGAAAAAAGTTGTGTCGTTCGAGGTGTTAAAAATGTTCAGGTAGGCTTTTTAGGTTGCAATATATGTTTTAATTTGAGATCACTCTATTAGTGAAATTGAGAGAAATGTAAGATGATAGACATTGTTGCTGAATGGGTTGTATAATGTTGGAAGAGAGAGAGTTGTTTTGCAATATAATCAATAAATGCCATTATGGGTTGACATGGATGGAGCTTTCTAGCCTAGATAACAGTATAATGCCAGAAGATCAAGTTCTGTGATAAATGCCAAAAAGTCTGTTCTAAATTTCTCTTAGAAGATCAATCCTCTTGATTTACAACCCTTTTATGAATGAGTGAAGTTTGGGTTTTGCATTAGCTGCTGATTAGCTGATAAGTTGAGTAATGAACTTAAAATTAGGGCCACAGCTTTGTTGGTCCTACATCTATTGTATGAAACTTCACCTGGCCCAAACATTTCATACCACCTGAAGAACATCTTCTCCTAAGACATTTCAAGCTGCAGCAACACAGTCCTATGATGGAATGTTGTTTATATCCTGAGTGTTTGGTCTGGGGCGGGGTGTTGAAATTTGTTCCTGTGCCAAGTCTCTGGATGTAGGTAAGCATTTGTGAGGGCAAATGTTTGCAAAAATTGAGCCAACATTGTCTATATTGTGTGCCATACCCCATAGGGGGTGACCAAAGAAAATTGGCTATGTTACTGTGTAAAGATTTGTTTTGGTCATTTAGAGCATTTCAAGGTCCCAGGCTCTTAGCCCTTACAGGCTCTTCGGAAAACTATTGAATTTTATTGCACGCTTGTAAACTGATTGTTTATTGCGATTGTTTTGTGTTTGGGATTTATGGCAAGACAATGTCCAGACTGTTTCTGTGCATTCTTGTCTTACAGTCAAGTGGAATTGCAAAAAAGAAATATTTCTGATGCTGTTTTTGTCCAAGTAATATTAGTATTAGCCTGGTAAATTAATTCAGGATCTTTGATTATAATGAAGATGTTGGACTCCAGGCCTATATAATCTCTACATTTATAGAGTTGTATGCAAATGGCAACTGAGGCTGAATTAATGGGGGGGGGTGTCTTGGTTAGTAGTTCCTGTTTAATCATGACTGATTTATGGGTATATTTCTGTGGCTTTGTTATATTAATGCATTCTGATACACTTCATGTCACACCTGACTTAGTTGGTGTGCCAATTTCCTCCTCTCATTGCCAGTTCCATTGCTCTATTGCATTTAATTACAGAGCAATGGAGATGGAACCCCAGGGGCTCTCTTGGCCCCATCAGGTTCAATTTTAGGGTTAGCAGTAGGGGAAATTATCAGCAGCTCATGACAGCCAATGTCCTCAGCCTCACATGACGCTCAGCCTGGCACTGTCCTCACCCTCCCATGACACTCTCACAGTGTCATGGCCCAGCCATGACATAGGCAGAGCTCAAAATCATGTTTGGCAGGCAATTAAAAAAAAACTATAGCAACTATCACTTCCAAACTTGGCATAAAGTTGTATCACAGTATCAACCAACTTTATAAATTTTGGCAGGCCTATCCATTACATAATGAGGAAAAGAACCCGAAGGCTCCAGAAAATGATAAGGGTACTGTCATCAAGGACTGATGACTTTGGGGTATTTTGTGGGGTGCAGCAGCTGAAGGGTATCTGCTAGTTTATCAAAATCACACCAGAGGACAGGGGGTCACTTTCTTTGATTGACATGCACAAGTGTGCAGTGCACATGTGTCCTCCATCACCCCCTCTGCCTCACCCTACATGGGGGTATGTTCTGAAACCAGGAGAGTGGTGAAGGGAGCAACTTTGACACTTCCATGGATAAAGTCATTTAAAGATGTATTCATGTAACCAGCACCTCATAACACCCATTGTTATAAGGCATTGATGCAACTGCTATTCAATTAATGACCTGGACATTCACACCTCACAGCATATAATGCATAGTACCTGCTATCATTTTGTTTATAAAAGAATACCTAACATGCCTATAACATAAATCACTCACCTCTAATAGCCTAAATGTCATTTTCTATTTAATTGAATCACTATTGAACTTTTCCATATCTGTCTTCCTTGACTTCAGCAAAGTTATTGTGAAATCCAGTGTTATCCCACCCTCCTGCACAGTGTCGGAGGATGGTGTTATCCACTCCATTTGTAATTCCATGTATTCCTGTCAAACTTTGCATTGGCCGTCTCAGATATTATTTCACAAATATTTTCCCTTGAGATGCTATCCATATATATGTCAATGCAATTCTTGCTTTCTCATTTTTGTGAGTATCACTTGTCACCATAACAAAGAAATCCTTATCCTTATAAATGATGTGGCATAATCCATTCATTCTGATATATTTGACATTCCTAGCCTTTATATCATTTGCAATCCATGTACATATTAAAAGTATGTGTCCATGTGACTGGCATTGACATGCTGTATGTCTGGTGGTCAGGGCAATGTGCTCAGTCATTCCTGGTCCCCAAGGGCCACCCCCCCCCCCCAGGAGGTCATTCTTAGGGCCAATCAGACACTCCTTAATTACCCCTGCCAATATTCCACTGCATCTACACACATCTCTTTGCCCCCCACCCCCACTCTCCTCCCCCCACCAAATAAAATGGAAGAAAGGTCCAAAATTGAAATTATGGATCTGTAACTTATCAAGGTGGTGTCTTCTGTTGGGGTTCAACTTGGTATGTTTCATGGTATACTTTTGAGTACACCCCAAGCCCAGGGAGTGTCCCAGTCATTTAGCCTGATCAATTAAGAAAGGTCCAATAATTATGATTAGGAATTAAGGATTATCTTTTTTTTTTCCACTACAGCCTTTCAAGAGCTGAGGTGATTATCCAATTGACACCTCTCCTTATATTAATTCATGTAGGTTGGTAGAGTGTCTTAACGATACCCTTCCCCAGTTACACTGTATGGGAGAAAATAATTAGGGCTATCACGATTAACCGATTAATCGCCGCTGATTAGATTTTAGTTAAACATCGATTTTAGTTTACAAAATCGATTAATCTGTTATTTGTTAATTTGTACCTGGAAGGCACTGCATGCCAGTGTATTGCTTTAAATATCCAAGTGTTAAGAATGAATTGCAACTGGATTAGTCAAGTGGATTGGCTAATTGGATTGGTTGTACCTGATTGAAGACAAGAAAGTGTGAAATCCTAGTTGCAGTTAGCATTTTCAATGGAATATATTGGTCGCTTAGCTCTGCTTCAAGTCAATCATATAGAAAAGGATAGAATTTCACTTGCTGTTTAGAATGGCGGGAAAACGGCGATTAATCGATTACGATTCGATTTTAGGCAATAGATTAATCGATTTTGAAATTCAGTAATCGTGATAGCCCTAAAAGTGATATACATCTCTATGATTGGAGGAAGGAGAGCACCACAGATAATCTGAACATAGAAGCTAATAAACCCCACAATTATTTGGCTATGGTCCGGCTGGTTGTCACATACCATTTTGTTAACCCCCAAAGGCCCAAACCACATTTTCCTATACATGTGCTGGGGCACAAACCTGTGTCTGTTTCAGATGCTCAGATGCTCAGTATAAACATACATTCATATTTAATAAGGGAGCTGTTATCTATGTAGTACACATTCAAGTCCTGCTGTAATACAATTTCATTATTTAAATAGCATAATACAACCACAATGATATTTTTTTGGTAAGCCCCCCCCCCCCCCCACAAGTGGCATCCAGAGCTATGGCGCTCCCCCTCTGGCCAGGCCAGCATGCACCAACAGCATCCACTTGTGGCCAAAATGAGAAAAGTGAACCTCTATGGCACCTGGACATCTTAGTGACATTCATCTTAATTGGGAAGAACTCTGATTAAATATATCTCACCCGCCTCACTCAAAATTTCAATTGTAATGTAACTTTGGAACTACAGCACATAAAAGCATGCAGTTTTCAACATCTGAATATAGAGGTCCAAGGACCTGAGTTCAATCTATTACCTATCATTACCTATCATAGCAAAGGGAATTACACCATGGAACAATCACACCCTGTGGTTGGTTCATGATTACAAGATAAACAATGCAATATCACTCTCCTTTATAACCCACAGGAAGATATCTCTGTGACTTTGATAAGTATTAATGCATACTACAAGACAAGTGACTTTGATAAGTATTAATGCATGCAACAAGACATGCCTATGTTACAACAAGGGATAATTACTTATTCAGTTTCTGATTTATTTTCGAAAACCCCAATTTTAAACCTAATGAGCTTCACAACAATTGGAATTGTGGAATGGGGTCAACTCTGTCTAGAAATTTGAACTTGTATTACAAAATGCTCTAGAAATGTGATCAATCTATGATTCAAGATAGTTATATATATATATCAGACCATGTACAGAGTCTATTTATCTGGCCAATTTGCTCAAGAGCATGTTTTCATTTGGGGGGGGGGGTGTACAAGATGGGTATTCTGAAAATATCAACCATCCACTCAATGTGCCAAAACTAGGTCTGATTGCAGTGTGATAATTAGACTACTCTGGATAATCTTGTAATAATATATAAGAGCTATTAATCCATCAAACCATTCTCCTCCCCAGAATGAAACATATCAAGAGACACTTTCTCAAATTTGGACTTCAGTTGTTTAAATTTCCTCATGTGTAATTTGGACTGCAGAGCAATGAGCAGATACTGCTATGATGCGACAAATTCCTTCAGAACCTATGGACACTAATTTTGTGTTTTTTTGTTAATATTTTTGTGTGTACCAGATGTTTGTGGATCTAAATTTTATCTTGTGTACAGTAAGCAATAAATGTTCTACTACTACTACTACTATACTGATTGCAAAATACAGCAGTAACAGCCATATTTATACAACTTCTTCCACAATCAGAGATGTTCTAAAATGAAAGCTAGGCAATACCAAATAATCCTTTACAAGTTTTTTTCCACATTTTAAAACTTATCACCCTTTTATTGATAGATTTCCTGATTTAAGGAGTAAAATGGACAAGAAAACACACTTGGGAAAATGCTTATCTGGCCAGCAGTTTTAGGGCTGTTTAATCATAGAGAATTCTCTATGGTTTAATCCACTCCTTTACACTGTGTATAACTATGACACTTCCCAGATTTTGTTGAAATTGTAGAAGTATGGCAGCTATATGTAAAATAGCTGTATGTTTTCCCTGCACAAATATTATTTGCTTATACTAAAAACGAAATAATAAAGTTTTTTGCTTCAAGAAGTGTATGCTATGGAATCTGAGTATTGATTAGTCCAATTTTTTACCAAGAATATGTAAAAATGTCAATGAGAAGTTCGACACAAATCTGCAGACATTCCAGCTTTAATCTGCATTGAAGCCCTGCATTGTATCAAAAATTGAAACTTTCTGTGTTGCAGGATTTATAAGTTTTGAGGGAAAACACGGGTCAAATTGGCCAAAACTCAACTCAGCAGAAAGCAGGTCCATTTTGGGAAATTTCCCATACCATGGAACTCTGATAATTGGAGAAAATGCTTGCAGAACATTGAATTTTGTGAAGTGTGTAAGCAAAATTTGTATAAACTGTAGAAAAGGCTGATGCATTAGTTTAATAATTAAAGTCAGTATTAAAGGACTAAATTTACACATTATAACACATATTCCCAGTTTATGTTGATTTTGAAAGAGAATCCATTTCCTCAATGGAAATTTCCACTTGCTATTGAATATTAATTTGGTCACTCTGGTGATTATTCAAATTATTAACTTGAGACACATTCCTCTGTCAAGTTCCATTAAGACTCCAAAGGGTCTTAGTAGACCCCCCCCCCCAGTGAGATATATCAGTGATTTAAAGAGGGTCAATTGTAGAGAAGGCTGATCATAAGGATTTCTTGCTTAGAACTTTAAGACAAAACATCTTCTCTCTGTTCAGGGAGGTTGAGCTGCCATCAAATACTCTTACTGATTCAAGTAATCCAGAAATGAACTACAATATGATCAATTGAAAGTAAACAGCAAATAATTGTGCCTTGAAAGTTGAGGAAGTCTCACTTTTCAGAAAGTGAAGTTGTTTAACATGACACAGTAACAAACCAGTGAGTTATTTTGTTGATCAGTATCTCATGCTCTGGTGACCTCTTTTTTGTTGATGAAAATAGCATTATGTTTAAATAAAGTTGTGGCACTGACATATAGAGAGAAATGGTTGTTGGGAAACATTCTGTTCTGCGTTGTCACTATGAAACCTGCTCTGATTTACTAAAATGAGTATGATAGGCCTGATTATGATGTTTTGCTTTTGTGACAGAGACTCCAGGACACCTGTGAATTGATCTTTACTTGCACATCACTTAAGAATCATACCTGTGAAATGGGGGAGGGGAGGGGAAATTATTAGGTCTATCAGGGGAAGAGCATGGAAGTGTATGAAAAAAATCTAAAAATTTTGACTTCCCAACTCAAAATTTTGACTTCCAAACTCAAAATTATGACTTCCAAACTCAAAATTATGACTTAAAAACTCAAAATTTTATCTTGTAAACGCACAATTTTTACATGTAAAACCAAAATTTCGACTTCTAAACTCAAGATTTTGACTTTTTAAACTAAAATTTTTGCTTTTCAATATTAAGTCATGAGCACAAAATTTCATGATAATAAAGCAAAATTTCGTGATTGCAACACAAAATGTTTAGAAAGCAAAACAAAATTTTGAGAAATAAGTTCATAATTTTCAGATGTAAACTCAAAATTTAAACTCCAAAAGTAAAAAATTCAAGAATTTAAATACAAAATTTTGAGTTTAAAAGTCGAAATTTTGAATATATCACAAATTTTGAGTCAAAATTTTGAGTTCGGAAGTCAAAATTTTGAGTTTTAAAAGTTTTTCAACTATGGCCCTAATATGCTTCCCTAGAAGAGGGCCTAGACTCTAGAGAATCTTTAGGGGGTTTTAGGGCCTTCCCCTAAGGTTAATATATCTTAAGGAACTTTTATTCAATCAATTTCAATTACTTTATTAATCCATAAAAACAAGAACTCCAACCGCACATTATAAAGAAAACATTCATTCTCCATTTTATGAGTTAATTTTTTGCATACTTGTTGGTGATCATTTGCATAACCCATTCCTATAGACTGCAGTGCAATGAAAGCAGTCTTGTAAATGCAGTACAATCATACTAAACAGTACAATGAAACTTTTGAAAGCAGTCACATATAAGTCCCAGTTTGAACCAACAGCTAAGTCTATAGGCAAGAAGAGTGCTTATTATTGTCTATTAATTTGCTAAAAAGTACAGTAATTAAAAACTTCATTAAATACTGTGATATCACGAAAGCTTGAATGGCACAACAAATCTTGATGACATATAGGCTATTAATACAGGCATTAGAGGTAGGCTTATTTCCCTGTGAATAAATAAAATAAAACACAGAATTATGTTCTGACAATTCTTACTAACTGGTACTTTTAGATATTTATATTTTCAATAATTGTTAATACTAAGACCTGATGTTTTTAGAATTAAAAATCATAAATTTATACTAATTTTAACATAAGAAAACAACACACATTATACCGTAAGCCTTAATTTTAATTCAGTTGAGTAAGAATGCTAACTCCTCTTCCAGGCATATTTAATCCCAAATCAAAAATATTGGAAATTTCAAGAGGTAGTCAATCTTTGATAAGCTCAGTGCCCCTGTATCTACCATGCATGCTATTGAATACTCATTTTGTCACCCAAGAAATCCTGATAGTGATAACTCAGCTGATTAACATGAGAGGCATTCCACTGTCAACTTCTTAGACCCCCTGATGTGACCTCTTTGGGATATAGAGAGGGTTGTTGTCTTGAAGTCAGTCTCCCAGAGCTCTGTCATCTGGGAAAATAAGCTTCCACATAATTTCAACAGTGAATCATTGAAGATAAAATACAGAATATTGATTAGAAAGCTCTTCAGTGCCATGCAAATCTGATGGTGTGAAGTGACTTGTTCTTAAGTTCATTAATTTATAGAGAACTATCAATCATTGTGCTAATCAGTAACAGCTATCAATTTATCTATCTATCTATCTATCTACATTTTATATTTATCTATCTAGATCTACCATCCAGGCCTATCAAAATATATTCATTATAAGTATACATAGTTCACTGAGTGCAGTAGCGGATCCAGGGGAGGGGGAGTTTAGGG